>PVIW01016288.1:0-17086 GCA_004026585.1 Noctilio leporinus | reverse complement strand
GTTAGTTTTGTTCATTATTGTCCCGTAATGGGTGAGATCATATGATATTTGTCCTTCACTGACTGGCTTATTTCACTAAGCATAATACTCTCCAGTTCCATCCATGTTGTTGCAAAGGGTACAAGTTCCTTCCTTCTTTCTGCTACATAGAATTCCATTGTGTATATGTACCAAAGTTTTTTGATCCAATCATCCACTGATGGGCACTTAGGCTGTTTCCAGCACTTGGCTATTGTAAATAGTGCCGCTATGAACATTGGTGTGCATAGGTTCTTATGAATTGGTGTTTCAGGATTCTTTGGGTATAGTCCAAGTAGTGGAAGTAGGTGATTTTGATACATAGTGGAGTCTGGACACTTGCCTGAAATTCTTTGTGATACTCTAGAAAACATTATTCTTTTGAACATTCAGTTGCTCTGCAACCAGAATCAGATTGATATGCATAAGATATTAACTATAAAAAAGCTTTATATTATAAGTAAACTTTTTTGAAACCAATTTTACTTGGCCTTTAAGGTTTTAGTTGATGTTCAACTTGTTAAAATAATACAGTTTTTAAAGCATATTCTAATTGTGCTTTTTCTGTGTCATCTTTACTTTTCAATAAGAAAGATACTAGTATGATTTAGTTACTTTCTAATGAATAAATTAATATTTTTATCAATAGTGTTCCCCCTTAACTCATGTAATTAGTCATAGCAATCAAGAGTCAAGAGAGTGATTACCAGTCAATTATGAAGAATGTGACCAAGCAAATTGCAGAGTACAATAAAACCATCATAGATGCTCTGCACAGCATGAGTAGAAACTAAATCTAAACCATCTTCAAGTCTCTAAAGAAGTATCCTGTTGCTGTTAAACTTTATACAAGCTGACTGAAAAGTAAAGTAAAATGCTTACCCTTAAAGAGTCTTACCTAAGATTTTTCAATGTTCTAATTTTGTGGCCTGTTTGAAAAGTGATGTTTTAAATATAATGGTTTAACAGTTCAATAAAAAGTGTACATTTTAAAAGTATCATCACCTTTTGTATTTTTGTGTGTGTGGTTGATAAAAATGTCTCAAAGAACCAAGAGATAACTTGGCTAAAAGTGTTCACTAAGAGTCATTTAGTTGTATAATCCATCTGGTAGAGATTTTCAACATTTTTCATCTCATGGCACACATAAACTAATTACTAAAATTCTGTAGTACACCAAAAATATTTCTTAAGTATATTTTATTGATTATTCTGTTACAGTTGTCCCAATTTTCCCCCTTTGTCACCCTCTGCCCACAAACCCCCTTCCCTCCATCAATCCCACACCCTTTAGTTTATGTCCATGGGTTGTGCATATAAGTTCCCTGGCTTCACTCTTTCCTATATTATTCTTAACTTCCCCATGTCTATCTTGTACCCAGAAATTATGTTTTCTAATCTCTACACCATTTCCCCATTTCTCCCCCTTCTTCCAGCTGATAATTCTCCAAATGATCTCCATACTTATGATTCTGATCCTATTCTGGTTGTTTGTTTAGTTTGCTTTTGTTTTGATTTTTTTAGGTTCTGTTGTTGATAGTTGTGAAGTTGTTGCCATTTTATTTTAATTTTTAAAAGGCTTTATTATTTTTAGAGGGGAAGGGAGAGAGGCATCAATGTATGGTTGCCTTTTCACCTCCCTCCAGCTATGGACCTAGCTGGAGACCTGGCTTGCAACCTGGTTATGTGCCCTGGCTTAGGAATAGAACCAGCGACCTTTGGGTTCCCAGGTCGGCACCTTATCCACTGCACCACCAGCCAGGGGTTGTTTCCATTTTAACATTCACAGTTTATATCTTCTTTTTCTTAAATAAGTCCCTTGAACATTTCATGTAATAATGGCTTGGTCATGATGAACAGCTTTAGCTTTACCTTGTCTGGGAAGCATTTTATCTGCCCTTCCATTCCAAATGATAGCTTTGTTGGATAGATCATTCTTCATAGTACATTCTTGGTTTTCATCACTTTGAATACTTCTTGCCAGTCCCTTCTTACTTGCAAAGTTTTTATTTTTTTGAGAAATACACTGATAGTCTTCTTCCTTTCTCTTGCTGCTTTTAAGTTCTCTATCTTTAATTTTTGGCATTTTAATTATGATGTGGCTTGGTGTGGTCCTCTTTGGGTCTAGCTTGTTTGTGATCCCCTGTGCTTCCTGGACTTGTATGTCTATTTCCTTCATCAAATTTGGGAAGTTTTCTGTCATGATTTTTTCATACAAGTTTTCAATTTCTTGCTGTTCCTGTCTCTTCCTGGCAACCCTACGATTCAGATGTTGGCACGCTTAAAGTTGTCCCAGATGTTCCTAAGCCTATTCTTGTTTTTATTCAATTCTTATTTCCTCCTACTTTACTGGTTAACTATTTTTTCTTTATGTTTCACATTATTGATTTGAACCCCAGTTTCCTTCCCTTCACCATTGGTTTCATATGGATTGTCCTTTGTTTCACTGAGCATAGCCTTCACTTCTTCCTTTTTACATTTGCTGTACCCAGGAATATCTGTCAAGTCTGTGAGCATCTTTATCACCAGTGTTTTGAACTCTGCACCTGTTAGATTGGCTGTCTCCTCATTGCCCAGTTCTCCCGCTGGAATCTTGATTTGTTCTCTCTTTTGGTCCATCCTTCTCTTTCTCCTCAATTTGACAGGCTCATGTGTTTGCCTCAGTGTCTTAGGCAGAGCTATCTCACCTGTTACATTGTAAGGAGTGGAGCCTTAAGTGTTCATCAGTGGAAGATGACCCATTTCACCATGTGTGGTAGAGGGGTCTGAGAGGGAATAACACTCCTTGCTCAGCACTTGCCCCATGTCCAGGCACTTCTTCCACTTTCCGATGGGAATGGCATCTCTAGCTGTTGCCCTGGCTATGGGTCTGCAGACTTTTTAGGACCATGGGGGCCCTCTAAACAAACAGACTCTGCTGAGAGACTGGCAGTTTTCTTCCCCTGTCCTAACCCTCACTAGTTTTCACAGTCAAAAGCAATGTGGCTTTATTCCCACCCACCCCCCTTGGCACTGGAACTGTGAGCTGCACAGGTCTGGCTGGTGCTGGGATTGCTCCCCAGGTTTCCTTCCCTACTTTTAATGTGTGACTGCACTTTCCAACTGCCAGCCATGGCCACTGTCCTACCCAACTACCATGCTACCAAACCTTTCCTCTCTATCCCGGCTCTTCCCCTCCTACGTGTCTGGATGAGTAGTTCTTCTTTATATCTTTATTTGTTGGACTTCCATGGATTTTATGAACCTTCTGGTGTCTCCTATTTTGAAATGGTTGTATTCCTTCTTAGTTATGAAGGGAGATGGAGCATGTCTACCTACACCTTCATCTTGGCCAGGAGTCCTATTTTTGCCATTTGACAAAAATAAATAGGTATAATTTTAATTGACTTACAAAAAGAATAGTAATCACCTAAGCTTTTTGTTGCAAAGTGACTTTTTTAAAAATCAAATGTCTATACTTATATATAGATTGCTGATACCAAGAAGTAACTACTCAGATACAACTTTATTCTGCAATGTGATCAATAAGATACAACTATTATATGACATGTATTTATAGTTCAAGACAGGGCACTCACACTGGATGACTACTGTTGTTTTGGTTGCTGTCATTTTTTGTTTGACAATCCAAGGGCAAAGAGGTTATTTAGTGCCCCTGACTAAATAGTCAAGTGTTGCATGTTTTAAAAACTCTTGCAGCCGTGGCTGATGGCACAGTGGATAAGGCACCAAGCCTAAGAATCCAAAGGTCACTGGTTCGATTCCAAGCCAGGGCAGCATAACCAGGTTGCAAGCCAGGTCTCCAGCCAGGTCCATAGCTGGAGGCAGATAAAAGGCAACCATACATTGATGTCTCCCTCTCTGCCTCTCTTCCTTCCCCTCTCTCTAAAAGTAATAAATAAAATCATTCCAAAAAAACCCCAAAACAAAAACCTCTTACAGCACACAGAATTGAAATTGCTGATCCATGGTAGCAAATGAGATCTTTTCATGTGTCAACCCTAGGAGGGATGCATAGAGTATGGTTCTGAGTTAGCGCATACATCAACCTTGTCAATGTTTGCTTCTAGAAAAAGATGTAAAATTAAAAGGGGTTTAGCTTTCAGCTATACTCCTCAAATAGAATGTGTTTGATGTTTCTTAAGGCATGTAAAGCCACACCTAAATATATGACACATATTCTTTTATTTCATTTTTTTTTATTTAAAATTAAAAAAAAGGATTTTATTCATTATTTTTAGAGAGAAGGGTAAGGGAGAGAGGAAGGAAGGGAGAGGAACATATCAATGTACGGTTGCCTTTCACCTGCCTACAGCTATGGACCTGGCTAGAGACCTGGCTTGCAACCTGGTTATATGCCCTGGCTGGGAATTGAACCAGTGATCTTTGAGTTTTCCAGCCAGTGATTTATCCACTGAGCCACTAGCCAGGGCTTTATTTTATTTTTGAAGTATGTTTTATTGATTATTCTGTTACACTTGTTCTCATTTCTCATCCCTTTGCTCCTGCAATGCCATCCCCCCTCCATGACTTCACCCTTTCCTATATTGTTCTTAACTTCTCCCTGTCTGTCTTATATCAATCAATTATGTTTACTGATCCCTGCACCATTTCCCCATTTCTCCATTTTTCCCTCCCAGCTGATAACCCTCCTAATGATCCCTATACCTATGATTCTGATTCTATTCTGGTTGTTTGCTTAGTTTGTTTTTGTTTTGATTTTTTAGATTCTGCCGTTGGTAATTGTGAGATGGTTGTCATTTTCATTTTCATAGATTTGATCTTCTTTTTATTCAGTAAGTCCCTTTAACATTTCATATATTAATGGCTTGGTGATGTTGAACTCCTTTAGCTTTACCTTGTCTGGGAACCCTTTTATCTATCCTTCCATTCTAAATGATAGCTTTGCTGGATAGAGCATTCTTGGTCATAGCTTTTCATCACTTTGAATACTTCTTGTCAATCCCTTCTTGCCTGCAAAGTTTCTATTGAGAAATACACAGATAGTCTTCTAGGAACCCCTTTGTAAGTAACTCTTCCTTTCTCTTGCTGCTTTTAAGATTCTCTATCTTTAATTTTTGGCATTTTAATCATGATGTGGCTTGGTGTGGCCCTCTTTGGGTCTAGCTTGTTTGTGACCCCCTGTGCTTCCTGGACTTGTATGTCTATTTCCTTCATCAAATTCGGGAAGTTTTCTATCATGATTTTTTCATATAAGTTTTCAAATTTTTGTTTTGCTTGTTCTTCTTCTGGTACCCCTATGATTCAGATGCTGGCACATTAAAAGTAGTCCCAGAGGTTTCTAAGCCTCTCTCTTTCTCTCTCCGTCCCCCCTCCTGCCAATTCTTGTTTTCTCATTCTGTACTGGTTGACTGTTTATTTCTTCTTTATGTTCCAAATCATTGATTTGGACCCTGGTTTCCTTCCCTCAGCATTCGTTTTGTGTGTATTTTTCTTCATTTCACTTAGCCTAGCCTTCAGTTCTTCCCTCCTGTTTGCATATCTATCAAGTTCTGTGAGCATCTTATCACCAGTGATTTAAACTGCATCTGTTAGGTTGCTTAGTTCTCCCACTGGGACCTTGATCTGTTCCCTTTTTTGGGCCATATTTCTGTCTCCTCAACAGGCTTCTGATTTGACTGTGTGTCTTAGGTAGAGCTGTTGCACCTGTCTGGATGAGTATTTCTTCTTTATATCTTTGTTTGTTGGACTTCCATGCAGCTCAATTTTCTGAAATTTGTAGTTTGAAGTAGTTGTATTCCTTCTCAGTTGTGGAGGAAGACAAAGCATGTCTACCTATGCCTCTGTCTTGGCTGGAAGTTGATATAATACATATATATTCTTTATATAAAAATCTGAAATTAAAAACTTACAACCTTGCATTTTAAATACATTTCCCCACATGTATGTGTTTAGACATCAAGTTTAAAAGACATGCTGCACTTATAATGAGTTCTTTTGGAATATGTCTCCTTATTTCCCCCCTGGTATATACATTTACTCTTTTGTACTGTAGGGGAACTTACATAGATTAATTTGCAAACAAACATTTGAAAAGAAAAGCTTAAAAGATATAATTATGGAATGTGAATCTTGGAAACATCATTGTAACTAAAGATGTATCCTCTTTTATGGACAGGGGTGAATCCCTTTATCCTCATAAAATATTCCTTCAAATTACTCTTTTTTGCTCTGATCTTCTGCCCCTCATCTTCATGAAGTTACTCTGCTTATCACTATTCCTAAAACACAAGCATATTGATTAGTATCTTTGAAAGAAAAGGATTGATTGAGATATAATTTACATAATATAAAATTACCTATGCATGTTTCTTTCTTGAAGTAAAGTTATCACTGTAAATTATTCAACTTTAGTCTGAATTTAGGTAGAGGGGTGAACATTGTTGATTTTGGTTAGCTCTGGATTACTAATATAGCTGAAGGTCTTAGAGAGTGATACATTTATTAAAGTGGCATTCCTAAAATGTGTTCCTCAGGTTATTAATAGTTATACTACCAAAGTATTCATGGTCAAAGGAGTTTGGGGAACATTGTTTAAAATAAAGGTAATATTTTGGCTGCTCAGAGTCCTTAATATGCAAATGTGCAACAAGTTAAAGAAGATACTATTAATAATAAGGATTTTTTCCAAGTTGGCAATTTTCCTTGGACTTTTGGTACTTTTGAAATTACCAGTGATGTACAAATAATACTTAGAAATGTAATAAAATTCAAATAAATTAGTACTTTAACTTGTAGAAAGAAAATATGATAATAAGACAACTATGTAATCTTTGAGCTAGAACTGAGCCACTCTTTACCCAGAAAGTAAGCAGGAGAAAGATCATCTGTTCATTAAATCAGTATGTGTTTGCATTATAACAATGGGAAGTTTGGCAGAGAAAAAAATGAAAATTTCTTGAAAAAAGCAAGGTTTCCAACTTCTGTCCTAAATTACTCATGTATGATATTTGGGAAACATAACTGAGTGGGATTTCTTTAAAGTAAGATGTGTTATCTGAGGGAAATTCTCACTAATGCCTCTTCCTTCCTCTTGCAACTTTTCAATAAATACAAGAATATTCTCTGCTAGGATAGAACTGGAGGCTACTATTTGCATGAACCGGTTCTTCCTCAGTCAGTCACATTGCTCAGTAAGTTCCATTCGTGTTAAAATAACACCTTGTAAGTCATATAAAAAAAAGCTGCAGGCTGAAAATCCTTAGTGGTTTTTTAAAAAGAAGATCAACATGGGAAAGTTAATAAATCTTGTTTTTTCCATCCTTATCCCTTATCAATAAATAAACATGAGTTCTTGATACCCTTTTTTACCAAACAAGGGACTTCTTATTTGAACCATATTCTGGTCTCATATTAAAGTATAAATTTCAGTTCAGGGTTACAGGATTAGAGCATGGAGTAATGTCATTCACACTAGAGAAGAAATACCAGTTAGGAGGTGCTCCAGAGATAGGGGCTGTCACCCTGTCCAATTTCTCTGTAGCCCTTTCCTTTTGTATAGGTTTGCAGTATAAACAACCTTTGTAAATTAGAATATTTACATTTAAAGTAAGAAGAAATCAAGATGGATTACTAA
Organism: Noctilio leporinus; assembly: GCA_004026585.1. Lineage (NCBI taxonomy): Eukaryota > Metazoa > Chordata > Mammalia > Chiroptera > Noctilionidae > Noctilio > Noctilio leporinus. The sequence continues at coordinate 9,471 of PVIW01016288.1, read as the reverse complement.
AGAATTGTAATCTATTTTATATTATTTTATTTATTTTAAAATATTTTTCAATTGTTTGACACAAAATATATTAGTTTTAATCATACAACCCACTGATCATGTATTTATATAAATTACAAAGTGATCACCCCAATAAATCTAGCACCTGTCAACACCATACGTAGTTATCACAATATTATTTACTATAATCCTATCTTGTAATTTACATCCTCATGACTATTCTGTAACTAGTGATTCGTACTTCTTAATTCCTTCACCCTTTTCACCCTTCTCCCAGTCCCCTTCCCACCTGGCAACCATCAAAAACCATTCTCTGTATCTATGAGTCTGTTTTTGTTCATTTGTTTTTGGTTTTATATTCTGCATGTAAGTGAAATCATCTGGCATTTCTGTTTCTTTCTGACTCATTTCACTCAGCTCAATACCCTCTAGGTCCATCCATGTTGTTACAGATGTCAACATTTCACCTTTTTTTAAATGACTAAGTCATATTTCATTTATGCACCACATTTTTATTCATTCATCTAGTGATGAACACTTAGGTTGCTTCCATATCTTGGCTATGGTAAATAATGCTGCAATGAGCACCTGACATATATGCCTCTTTGATTTAATGTTTTGGGTTTCTTCAGATAAATACCCAGAAGTGAAATTGCTGGGTCCTTCTTTGTCTCTTACTATATAGCTTTTATTTTAAAGTATGTTTTTCTGTTATAATTATTGCTACCCCAGCTTCTTTTGTAATTTCCATTTTCATGAAATATCTTTTTCCATTCCTTTATTTTCAGTCTGTGTGTGTCTTTCAATCTAAAGTGAGTCTTTTGGAGACAGCATATGTAAGTGTCTTGTTTTATTATTCATTCAGCTACCATATGCCTTTTGATTAGAGTATTTAATCCACTTGCAGTTAAAGTAATTACTGATAGATGTTTATTGCCATTTTATGATTTATTTTTATCTTTTTAATTCTTTCTCTTAAAAAAGATCCTTTAACATTTCTTGTAATACTGGTTTGGTAGTGATGAACTTCTTTAGCTTTTTCTCATCTGGGAAGCTCTTAGCTGTCCTTTGATTTTAAATGATAGGTTTGCTGGGTAGAGAGAGTAGTCTTGGCTGTAGGTCTTTGGTTTTCATCACTTTGACTATTTTATCAACACTTCTAGCCTGAAGTATTTTTGTTGAGAAATCAACCCACAGTTGTGTAGGAGCTGCCTTGTAGCTACCTGTCTTTCTCTTGAGGCTCTTAAGATTTTCTCTCTGTCTTTAACCCTTGGTGTTCTAATTATGATGTGTCTTGGCATAGGCCCTTTGGGTTCATCTTGGTTGGTGGGAGTCTGTGCTTTCTGAACTCGTATATGTATTTTCTTCATCAGGTTAGGAAAGTTTCCTATCATGTTTTTTTCAAATAGGTTTTTAATTCCTTGACTTTCATCTATCCTTCTGGCACCCCCATGATGCAAATGTTGGTACAGAGCCTCCTTAAACTATCTCCATGTTTTGGATTCATTTTCTTTTTGCTGTTCAGATTGAGTGTTTTCTGCTTCCTTATCTTTCAAATTCTCTGCTTCATCTACTCTACTCCTGATTTCCTGTAATGTATTCTTCATTTCTGATTGGTTCCTTTTTATATTTTCTATCTCTATTTTTATGTCTCCTCTCTTTTTGTTGAAGTTCTCACTAAGTTCATTTACTCTTGCACTAAGTTTACTGAACATTTTTACACTAATATTTTTGAACCCTGCATTTGATTAATTACTAATTTAGTTCTTTTTGGAGTTTTGTTCTTCTCTCTCATTGGGATGTATTTCTTCACCTCTTTATTTTGGCTCCCTTCTTGCATTTGTTTCTATGTATTACATAGAGTAGCTTATCTCCCAGTCTTGGTAGAGTGGCCATTATGTAGTAGGTGAACTCTAGGGCCCAGTCACAGCCTGCCCAGCTACCCATTGTGTGGTCTCTGTGCACCCTCCTATTGTAGCTGAGCTTTGGTTGCTGTTGACACTTAAATGGGAGGTATTTACCAAGGCTGGCCATGACCACTGTGGGGGATCTGTTATTCAGGGGCCAATTCCACAAAGCAGGGCTTGCTTCAGTGAGGCTCTTGTGTTGTTCACATCCACATCATGAGTATTGCTCATGGAGGTGGTTGAGTGGTGTTCTTAGCATTGGCTGATGCTGTCTACTGGGTGCACTGACTCTGGAACCTCCTGGGAAGTGCAAGCCAAAGTCAGCCATTGGCTGTGTCTTACCCAGGGCCACCTGGCATGAACTACTTAGTGATCTGAAGATGACTGCTACTTGTGCTGGGCTTGAATGTGCCCAGGTGAGGCCAAGCTATGAACCATAGTTGACTGCTGATAGTGCTGGGCTTGAGGTCACTTAGAAAGAAGTACAGCCATGCAGAGACCAGATGCTGCCTGCTTAAGAGCAATTAGGAAAGCAAGGCTGATTGTTTATACAGAGAAGGCACTGAAAATGAATGGCTTGGATAGGTCCAAAAGTTGGGTGGGGCAATATATCAGGGAATTACCAGGTTGAAGAGTGTTAGCCAGGTTGATAGAGACTCAGGAATGGTGCCTACCTGTTAGCTGTGTTGGGAGTAGCTCAGCAAAGGAACCATGGCTCCTGCCAGCATTTCTGTCTGGGAGAAAGCTGCCCCTGCTCCATGCAGCCTGATGCCAAACAATCCAGTTATATCCCATATTTCACTGGCACCTTTTGTGCTGCTGCCACAGCACTGGAACTCAAAGTGGCTGAGTCCAAGTAAGTCAGTATTTGGGCCCTTTAAGAACAACTGGGACTCCAGAAGCACTCTGTGGCTGACCATTCAGCCAAAATCACACTGGTTATTATAGCCAGAAGTTATGGGGACTTCTTTTCCCAGCACTGGAACCCTGAGTTGGAGCCTGGTGTGGAGCTAGAACCCCTTTCTCCTAAGGGGGAACCTCTTCAGTCAAGATATCCTTTCTGATTTTTTAACCACCATGTGTGGGTGTGAGACAAGTCCATTCTGTATCTCTGCCCCTCCTACCAGGCTAGAAGTGGCTTTATAATCTTAGTTTTAAGACTTCTGTTCATCCAGATCTCAAGCAGTTCTGAATCATGGTTGTTACATACTTCAGTTGTAACTTTGATATGTTTGTGGGAGGATGAGATCTTTACCAGAAGCATGTAGTAATCTATTTTAATTTAATATTTTAATCATTCATTTCATGTTCCTTTTTAAATAAAAGTAAGCTGTGTCTTTAAATTGTAGATCACATGATGACATATGAGATTAGATCTTTGAAATGACAATGTTTAATACAGAAGTTGGATGTTTAAGACAGATAACAAAATGAACAAAATAACTGGCTTTTGATATCACCAGTCTTTTTAGATGTACATCTATATATTTGTCATAATATATATGACATATATATATATATATATGTGTGTGTGTGTGTGTATGTGTGTGTGTGTGTGTGTGTGTGTATACAGGTGTGCATGATCAAGTGGCAAAATTTTAGTAAACAACATACCACAAGTGTTATATTTTTGAATAAATTTATTCTTATATGTAAATACATAAACATAGTCATTATTTTTTTTAATTGTTCCAAAAAGTCTCCATTTGCTGCAATAATAGATTGGGTTCAACTTCAGAATCTTGAGCACACTTTGATTAACTTTTCTTTATCCATGGACATCATCATGTTTTCAGTCTTAGATTTAACAGCCTCTTTATTAGAATGAAGTTATTTGTTAACTTCTCTCTCACAAATGCTGCATACATAATAGTCTAAAGGATTGCATCAGGTGAACTAGGTGGCCACATTTCCTTTGACCAGAATTCAGGAACATTGACACTAAGACATTTTTGCACCTTTTTGGTGTTATTTGCTGGTACACCGTCTTGTTGGAAGATAAAATGACTTCCACTTGTGACTAGCTTCATCTACATTACAACTACTTCTCTCAAAACGTCAAGGTAAACATCAGCAGTCACCTTCAAGCCTTGTGGAAAAAAATGTGGGGTCATGATATGTCCTTCATTGGTGACAAAACCTAACTCCATCACTGTAGCAGGAAATGTCATTTTCATAACAATTGGGACTTCATTAAGATTCTCACAGAGCCACCTGTTGTTTCTTCTGTTGACTATTTGGTCCTGCTGAGAATTCTTTTCATTGGAGAAGAAAATCAGAGGGTTTTTGTCTTTGGGATTTTTCAATTTTGTTAGCAGTTTCATTGCTTTTTCAAAGCACCTTGCCTTTGCTGTGTCATCAACTGGCCTCTTCTAAGAACATACCATCTGTATCTGATATCTTCAGCAATAACCTTGCAAACCATTGCATCCAACATCAGCAGCTCTCTTGCTATGGAGTGCATTGACTTTCCTGGATCTTCATTGATCATCTCCTAAATTCTGTGTACAATATCTGGACTTGTGCAGTCCTTGCATACCTTATGCAGTTTCCTTGTTGGTGTGGCAACATTAGGATCAGCATCATACACCTTCTTCACATTGTCAACTGTACATAAAGGGATGTTATTGAAGTCTGCAATTTCCTTAGCAGTTTGCCCTGCACACAATCCAGAAATTATGGTTGCTCTAACATCATATTCCTTTGACATGATGGTTGCTCTCAGAATTTAGTATTTTATATCTGAAACAATGATGTTAAACCATAACCTTAGAAACATAGTTTTTCAAAATTAAGAGGCATGTGAAATAAGGGGATGAAAAGTTATTGCCACTTTATCGTGTGCACCTTGTATATATCTCTGTATTTTTAATAAAGTTAAGATCACATTCTTTTTATTATTTTTTTTTTAAGAGAGAGGGGAAGGGTAAGGCAAAGAGCGAGAGAGACATCAATGTATGGTTGCCTTTCACCAGCCTCCTGCTATCGACTGGCTAGAGATCTAGCTTGCAACCTGGTTATATGCCCTTGCTAGGAATCGAACCAGCAACCTTTGGGTTTGCAGGCCAGTGCCATATCCACTGTGCCACCAGCCAGGGCCTAAGATCACATTCTTAAACTTACTTTGGTTATTTGTAGGTTTTTAGGCATTGGTCCATGTTTATATATTCTTGGCCAAAATGTTAAATTGCTGCATATTATTCTAGTATAGGAATGCTTTCTGAAAAATAAACCCCATATTATTTTTTAAATGATTTTACTTATTTTTAGAGAAAAGGGAAGGAAGGGTAGAAAGAGAGGAAGAGAAACATTAATGTGAGAAAGAAACATCAATTGGTTGCCTCTTGGGCACACCCCAACTGGGGACCAACCCATGTGCCCTGATTGGACAGGCTGAACCAGTGATCCTTTGGTTTCATAGGTCAGTGTTCAATCCAGTGAGCCACATCAGCCCACTGAGCAACACCAGCCAGGACACAAACCCCATATTATTGAATTAAATAAGTTTGTGGTATAAGGGTTAAGTGTAAGGTTTGGATAAGGTAACTGAATTTGAATCACAGCTCCACTACTAACTTGTATGACCTTGGGAAGTTACTTAGTCTCTTTGAATTTGTTTCTTTATTAGTATAATGAAATAATAGTCTTTGACTCTTAGAATTGAAAACTTTTAATGCAGAATCTGAAGCTTCTGACACAAAGGGATCTCAGGAAAGTGGCAAGATTTGCAAGTGCAGGAGTGCTTGTTTCCTTGCATGCTCACCAACACAGGGGTTATCCAGAGTGAAGATGCATGGCCTTTTTTGGTTCAGTTTTTTAAAATAAACCAAACTGCCACCATTGCTATAATTAAAAGCTTTATTGTGTGTGTGGTTCTTTTGAAGATTTTATTTATTATTTTTAGAGAGAGGGGAAGGGAGAGAGGCAGAGAGGGAGAGAAACATCAATGTATGGTTGCCTTTCACCTGCCTCCAGCTACAGAGCTGACTGGAGACCTGGCTTGCAACCTGGTTATGTGCCCTTCTGGGAATCAAGTCAGTGACCTTTAGGTTCACAGGCTTGGCTTTATTGTGTTTTAATTAAGTATATGGAGAACATGTTTTCATACTGTAACATCCCATTTTTAAAAATTCTATTTCTAAAATATTTACTCATTGTAAACTGTAATAAAAGCTTACTGTTTAATGCTTATTTTTAGATGCTATCAGACTATACTTGTGGCCTCAATATTTTCTTGTAATATTCTGTATGAACTTTTGCTCTGCAAACCTGACTATATAACCTGAAAGGGAATGGGGTAACTCGGCCTACTGGATAACTGTTCTGCTTGGGCATTTTCTCTGTCTTCCTCAAAGTCACAGTGATTACACATAAGGAGAAGCCGTGTCATAGAAGGGGCATTGACACCCATTGGAAGTCCAGTATGCATGAGAATTTGGAGGAAGCATGAGTCAGAAGAATTCACATGGTCTACTAAGAGAGGTTTAGACAAAGTAGATAAGCCTTTTTAAAGAGAAACATAAACTAAAATGGCAGTTTTAAAATTCATTTCTGTTTTATTGCAAAATCTTTTATTTATATCGTTGCAATCATAACAACATAGTAATACAATGGAATAAAGGCAGACTTAATTAGTTAAAATTATATTTGGTATAGTCAAGAAAGACCTATTTATTCATCCAACTGAAATATTATTTCATTTTCTATGTTACCATTTTCAACAGATAAACTCCATGAAAATATTTAACATAATCCATAAGCTCAATTTGAATTTTATCAAAGGAGACTCCAGTTCATTTTTTAAAAATATATATTTTATTTATTATTTTTAGAGAGAGGGGAAGACAGAGAGGCAGAGAGGAGAGAGACATCAATGTATGTTGCCTTTCACCTGCCTCCAGCTACGGACCTGGCTGGAGACCTGGCTTGCAACCTGGTTATGTGCCTTGGCTGGGGAATCAAGCCAGCGACCTTTGGGTTCACAAGCAGGCGCCTTATCCACTGTGCCACCAGCCAGGGCCAGTTCATTTTTAAAAGCCTCTCGCAACCTTCAATTAGCTTTCCTTGATAAAATGAACTTTCTCTTAATTGACTAGAGTAGGGGAAAACCACCTTAGAGGCTGACCAGCCCACCTCATAATATATCCCATCCCCACTTCCCACCCCACCCCCATCCAGCCTCCCATCCCCACCAAGGACAAAGTAGGGACTTTGTCTTAGGAATAGGGGAAATATAAGGAGAGGAAAAGAAAATTGCCTTTCCAGTTTCTCCAACTTCCTATGTAGCCTACAGAGACAAGCCAAGCACACATTGGGAGGAAATAACAAAAGATGGGTGGATGAGGCCTGCATTCTTGCAATGTACTGCAGCTCTTGCCTTTCTAACATGATGTAGATGCCTCTTTCTTGCTCATGGTGGTTACCAGAAGGCCAACTGGACATTACCAGCTGGTCCTGGCCCTTCTTCAGGGCCTCTATCCTTGAAGCTCAGTTACTTGTCCTGCCAGAAATATCAGAGTCAGAGAAGGAGGTCTGGTGAAGCTGTAGCAATTCAGTTACCTTGTTTTCTTCTCCTGCAGCACATAAAGTTAGCCAGTTAGATGATAAGGTGCATCTATAAGAAACCTTGAGAGGTTTAATATTATTAACCACTTCCTCCTTGAAACATTTTTCTTTGCATTTTCTGATATTACTTTTCCTTAAATTTTTTTTTTTTTTTTTTTTTTTTTGATCTACTCTATTCTTTTCCCCTGGGCATTTTTTCTTTTCTATTTTCGCAAGAAGTATAGGAAATTTTAGCTGCCAAATTAAACAAATTCTTTCCCTTGGCTATTGGAATCATCTCAAAGATCTCTACATGCCTGTTTCATACCATGATAGTGGTTTTGTGGCTGGGATAACTACATATTCAATGTAATGAACATTGGATCAAATTGACTTATTTACCATAGGTTTCTGAAGTGTCACTAGTTGTAGGTAATTGTCCGTAACTACTAATAACATGAGTTTAGTACAAGCCTCATCTAAAGGTATAAAAAGCCACAGTAGCAGCAAGAAAAATAACAGAACCCCACCACTAAGCAATAAAAACAACAGAACCCCATTACTAAATGTGTTCTGAATGCTAGGTGTGTAATTGTAAAGTACCAGGGTCATTGAGCTTCTTATCATCATCCAGTACTACTTGGCCACAGTGTTTTCTTCCTTCCTCTTTAAGGCAGTTTACCAGGTGGTAAGAAGAACTTATCACTCATTACTTTCTACTACACTATGAGGCCTTTCACCAGGCTGTGAGCTACTTGCAGACAGGGATGTTGTGTCCTCTCTGCCAAGCAGATCACTTGGCACATAAGCTCCCAGTGAATACTTCTTGAATTGTTAGTTTGGGTGGATTACACTAAACCAAATTGAAAAGGCATGGGAGCCTCTTTGGAAAGTAGCATGAAAGTTTCTTGAAAAGAAACGTAGGGTTAACCATATGTCCTATATATACCACTTGTAGGTATATATACCTGAGGTAGTTGAAAACATATTCATGCAAAAACTTGCACACAAATGTTCACAGCAACATTATCCATAATAGTCTTAAAGGAGAAATAACCCAAATGTCCATCATCTGATTAATGGATAAATAACAAGTGATATATACAGGGGTGGGCAAAAGTAGGTTTACAGATGTGTGCATGGAAAATACTACAGTAATAATAGAGCCAAACCTTGTTTCTTAAACATCTCCCATCTCAAACAATTCAGTTCTAGATCAGATAGTTCATGGAAAAAATATCTTGGTTGTTGAACAAAACTTCAGTTCTTGACCCAACAAGCCTTTCATATTGATACCTGTATGATCAGTTATGCTCCTCTTGTATGACAAAGGTGAGAATGCTTGTGTATGAGTCACTTTACTACCAATGTCCATGTTGTAAACACCTTAGGAAATTATGCTGTTAATATTTTCATATCTTTTTGCTTTGTTGCTGCTTATTATTGTTGAATACAGTTAAGTCACCATGGGCTCAACAAAGTGATAGCAGCAAAGTGGAAAGGAAAGTTGTAAGAACAAAAGTAGAGTTTTAAAAAGAAATTATATGCCCTGGCTGGTGGCCCAGTGAATAGGCACTGGTCTGTGAACCCGAAGGTCGCTGGCTTGATTCCCTAGCCAGGGCACATAACCAGGTTGCAAGTCAGGTCTCCAGCCAGGTCCATAGCTGGAGGCAGGTGAAAGGCAACCACACATTGATGTCTCTCTCCCTCTCTGCCTCTCTCCCATTCCCTCTCTCTAAAAATAATAAAATAATATAAATAAATAATAAAAAATAAAAATAAATGATAGAGGTGTTTGCATGACTGATCTGGCTCCCAAATATGGCAGGGCGAAATCCACAAAGAGCAGAATTCTAAACCATCGAGAGTGCTGATACTGCTAAGGCTGTGAAAGTGCTCATGAAACAACAATCGCAGGCAAATGAAGAGGTAGGAAATTGTTCTTTTTTTTTTTTTTCATTTTTTAAAAAATTTTATTGTTGCATTACATCCATCCCCTTTTTGCTCCCCTCTGTCCCCC
>PVIW01016287.1:0-17089 GCA_004026585.1 Noctilio leporinus | reverse complement strand
GGGGAGGGGGACAGAGGGAAGCAAAAAGGGGATGAATGTAATACAACAACAACAAAATTAAAAAAAGAAAAAAGAAATACCAAAGATTGTAAGAAATTACTACAAACAACTCTATGACAAAAAATATGACAACCTGGATGAAATGGACACATTTCTGGAAATGTATAATCTACCAAAACTGAACCCAGAAGAAGCAGAAAGCCTGAGTAGGCCAATGACAACTAGTGAAATTAAAGAAGTCATTCAAAATCTCCCAAAGCACAAAAGCCCTGGACCAGATGGCTACACAGGTGAATTTTACCAAACATTTAAAGAAGAACTAGCTTCTATCCTCTTCAAACTATACCAAAAAATTCAGGGGGAGGGAAGACTCCCAAACTCGTTCTATGAGGCCAATATTATTCTAATCCCAAAACCAGGGCAAGATACAACTAAGAAAGAAAGCTACAGGCCAATATCTATGATGAACATAGATGCTAAAATTCTCAACAAAATATTGGCCAATCGGATTCAGCAGTATATTACAAAGATCATACAACATGATCAAGTGGGCTTCATCCCAGGGATGCAAGGATGGTACAACATTCATAAATCAATCAATATAATACACCACATCAACAAATTGAAAGATAAAAACCATATGATCATATCAATAGATGCTGAACAAGCATTTGATAAAGTGCAGCAACCATTTATGATAAAAACCCTCAGCAAAATGGGAATAGAGGGAGCATACCTCAACATCATAAAGGCCATCTTTGAGAAACCTGAAGCCAACATCACACTTAACGGACAAAAACTGAAAGCTTACCACTAAGATCAGGAATGAAACAAGGCTGTCCAGTTTCTCCACTTCTATTCAACATTGTCTTGGAAGTTCTAGCTATAGCCATCAGAGAAGAAAAAGGAATCAAAGGTATCCAAATTGGAAAGGAGGAAGTCAAACTGTCATTATTTGCAGATGATATGATAGTGTACACACAAAACCTCATTGGCTCCACCAAAAATTTACTCTACCTAATAAGCAAATTTAGCAAAACAGTAGGGTATAAAGTCAATATCCAGAAATCAAAAGCATTTTTGTTCCAATAATGCAGCAACAGAAATAGAAGCGAAAACACAAATCCCATTTACCATAGCAAAAAGAAAAATAAAGTACCTATGAATCAATGGAAGCATATACCATGTGAATGGATGGGAAGAATTAACATAATTAAAATGTCCATATTACCCAAAGCAATCTACAGATTCAATGCAATCCCAATTAAAATACCAATGACAGACTTCACAGAAATAGAAAAAATACTTCAAAAATGTATATGGAGTCAAAAACACCCACGAATAGCCACCGCAATCTTGAGAAAGATGAACAAGGTAGGAGGAATCACAATACCGGACTTCAAACAATACTACAAGGCTGCTGTCATCAAAACAGAATGGTACTGGCTTAAGAATAGACATATAGATCAATGGAACAGAATAGAGAGCCCAGAAATTAACCCAGGACTCTATGGTCAACTCATATTTGACAAAGGGGGAAGGAACATCCAATGGAGTAAAAACAGTCTCTTCAACAAATGGTGTTGGGAGAACTGGACAGCAACATGCAAAAAGATGAAACTAGACCACCAACTTACACCATACACCAGAATAAACTCAAGATGGATAAAGGATTTAAACATAAGCAGTGCCACCATAAAGGTCCTGGAGAAAAACAGAGGCAGTAAATTTTTTGATATCCTATGCAGAAGTATGTTTACTGATACTTCACCAAGGGCAACAGAAATCAAAGAACAAATCAACAAATGGGACTATATCAAATTGAAAAGTTTCTGTTCAGTTAAAGAAAATATCAGCAAAATTCAAAGAGAACCAACTATATAGGAAAACATAATTGCCAATGATACCTCAGACAAGGGTTTGATCTCCAAAATACATAAAGAACTAATGAGACTCAACACCAGGGAGACAGACAGTCCAATTAAAAAATGGGCAAAGGATCTGAACAGACACCTTACTAAGGAAGATATACAAAGGGCCCAGGAGCATATGAAAGAATGCTCAATATCACTAGCCATCAGAGAGATGCAAATTAAAACCACAATAAGATACCACCTCACCCCTGTCAGAATGGCAATCTTCAACAAGTCATGAAACAATAAGTGTTGGCGAGGATGTGGGGCAAAGGGAACCCTCATGCAGTGTTGGTGGGAATATAGGCTGGTGCAGCTACTGTGGAAAATGGTATGGGGTTTCCTCAAAAAACTGAAAATGGAACTGCCATTTGATCCAGCAATTCCACCACCTGGACTATATCTAAAGAATCCTGAAACACCAATTCATAAGAACATATGTACTCCTATGTTCATAACAGCACTATTTACAATAGCCACATGCTAGAAACAGCTTAAGTGCTCATCAGTGGATGATTGGATCAAAAAACTTTGGTACATTTACACAATGGAATACTATACAGCAGAAAGAAAGAAGGTTCCTACCTTTTGCAACAACATGGATGGAACTGGAGAATATTATGCTTAGTGAAATAAGCCAGTCAGTGAAGGACAAATACCATATGATCTCACCCATTACAGGACAGTAATGAACAAAACTAACAACAAGAAAAACAGAACCAAATATACGAATACAGTGAATAGGCCTTCAGTGGTCAGAGGGAAGGGGTTTGGGGGAAGAGGGGAGGAAGAGGCAAGGAATGGTAGCAGTTTAGACAAGAACCTGGTATAAAGGAACCATGGACATGGACAATAGGTAGGATTGACTTTGGGGGTAATGGGTGGGTGGGGAGAGGGACAGGGGTCGCAACAAGAGGATGGATGTCATACAACAATAAAATTTATTTATTTATTTATTTATTTTTAAGATTTTATTTCATTGTTTTTTAGAAAGAGGGGAAGGGAGAGAGGCAGAGAGGGAGAGAGACATCAATGTATGGTTGCATTTCACCTGCCTCCAGCCACAGACCTGACTGGAGACCTAGTTTGCAACCTGGTTATGTGCCCTGGCTGGGGAATCGAACCTGCCACCTTTGGGTTCGCAGGCCGGTGCCTTAACCACTGTGCTACCAGCCAGGGCTCAACAATAAAATTTAAAAAGAAAAAAACTGATAACCTGAATGAAATGGACAAATTTCTGGAAACAAACAATTTTCCAAAACTGAATCAAGTAGAAGCAGAAAGCCTGAATAGATCAATAACAACTAATGAAATTGAAGCAGTAATCAAAAGACTGCTGGTATATAAAATCCCTGGACCAGATGGCTACACAGGTGAATTTTACCAAACACTTATGGAAGAATTAACCCCTATCCTTTTCAAACTATTCCAAAAACCCAAGAAGAGGGAAAATTCCCAAACTTTTTTTATGAGGCCAGTATTATGCTAATCTTCAAAGCTGGTCAAGACAAAATAAAGAAAGAAAACTATAGGCTAATATTGCTGATGAACATAGCTGCCAAAATCCTCAACAAAATATTGGCAATCCAAATGCAGCAATATATTAAAAAGATCTTACACCATAATCAACAGAGATTCATCCCAGAGATACAAGGATGGTACGATATTTGCAAAATGATAAATGTAATACACAACATAAACAAAATGAAAGATTAAAACTATATGATCATATCAATAGATGCTCAGCAAGATGGGAATAGAAGGAACATATCTCAACATAATAAAGGCCATATATATGAGCAACCTGCAGCCAACATCATCTTCAATGGGCAAAAAGTGAAAGCCTTTCCCTTAAGATCAGGAACAAAGCAAGGGTGTCCACACTCTCCACTTTCATTCAACATAGTATTGGAACTTCTAGCCATAGCAATCAGAAAAGAAAAAGGAAACAAAGGCATCTAAGTTGGAAAGGAGGAAGTAAAACTGTCATTATTTGCAGATGACATGATAGTATACATGGAAAACCCTATATTCTCCACCAAAAAACTACTCAACCGAATAAGTGAATTTAGCAAAATAGCTGGATACAGTGTCAATGTCCAGAAACCTGAGGCCCTTTAATACACCAACAATGAAACATTGGAGAAAAAACTAGGAAACAAATCCCATTAGTAATAATAATAGCAACAAGAAAAATTAAGTATCTAGGAATAACCTTAACCAAGGAGATAAAAAAACCTGTACTCGGAAAACTACAGAACATTGAAGAAAGAAAATAAGGAAGATACAAATAAATGGAAGCATATATACCACATTCATGGATGGGAAGAATTAACATCATAAAAATATCTATATCTATATATGCCCTGGCTGTTGGCTCAGCAGAATGGGCACCAGTTTATGAACCCAGGGGTCACTGATTCAATTCCCCAGTCAGGGCATATGGCCAGGTTGTGGGCCAAGTTTCCGACTGGGCTGTAGCTGGAGGCAAGTGAGGGGCATTGGTGTCTCACTCCCTCTCTGCCTCTCTCCCTTCCCCTCACTCTAAAAATAATAAATAAAATATATTTTAATATCTATACTATCCAACACCATCTAGTATAGGTTTGATGCAACTCCTATTAAAATAGAAACATCATATTTCATAGACCTAGAACAATTTTTTTTAAGATTGTATTTATTACTTTCAGAGACAGAGGAAGGGAGAGAGGCAGAGAGTGGTTACCTTTCACCTGCATCCAGCTACGAATCTGGCTGGAGACCTGGCTTGCAACCTGGTTATGTGCCCTGATTGGGAGTCAAACCAGCATCCTTTGGGTTTGCAGGCTGGCGCCTATCCAGTGAGCCACCAACCAGTGCTAAAATTCTTTAAAAAATTATATGGAGCCATAAACAACCCTGAATAGCTACCGAAAACTTGGGAAAGAAGAACGTAGTAGGAAGAATCACAATACCAGATATCAAGCTATATTACAAAGCCATAGCAATCAAAACAGTCTGGTACCAGCACAAGAATAGACATACAGATCAATAGAACAGAATAGAGAGCCCAGAAATAAACCCAGGACTCGATGGACAACTAGTATTTGTCAAAGGGAGATGGAACATAAAATGGAGTGCAAATAGCCCCTTCAAAAAAGTGGTGTTGAGAGAATTGGACAAGAACATGCAAAAAAATGAAACTAGACCACCAAATTACACCATACATCAGAAAAAAATCAAGATGGATAAAATATGTAAAACATAAAACTTGCCACCATAAAAGTCCCAGAAGAAAAAACATAGGCAGGAAAAATTCAGATATCCCACACAGCAATATTCTCATCAATATTTCTCCTAGAGCAAGGGAAATAAAGGAACAGATAAACAAATGGGACTATATCAAACTGAAAAGTTCCTGCTAAGCTGAAGAAAATATCAGCAAAATGAAAAGGGAACCAGAACCAACCATATAGAAAAACATATTTGCCAATGACATATCAGATAAGGCTTTTATCTTCAAAATAAAGAACTTATACAACTTAACACAAGGGAGACAGACAACTCCATTAAAAAAAAAATGGTCAAAGGACCTGAACAGACACTTCTCCAAAGAGGACATAAAAAGGTCCCAAAGACATATGAAAGAATGCTCAACATCACTAGCCATCAGAGAGATACAGATTAATACCACAATGAGATATCACCTCATACCCATCAGAATGGTCATCATCAACAAATCAACACACCAACAAACAACAAGTGCTAGCAAGGATGTGGAGAAAAGGGAACCCTAACGTACTGCTGATGGAAATGCAGGCTGGTGCAGCCATTATGGAAAAACAGTATGCAATTTTCTCAAAAAATTAAAAATAGAACTGCCTATGACCTAGCAATTCCACTGCTAGGATTATACTGAAAGAATCCTGAAACACCAATTCAGAAGAACCTATGCACCCCTATGTTCATAGCAGTGCTATTTACAATAGTCTAGTGTTGGATGCAGCCTAAGTATCCATTAGTGGATGAATGGATCAAAAAACTGTGGTACTTTTACACAATGGGGTACTATGCAGCAGAATGAAAGAAGGCACTCCTACTATTTGTGATAGCATGGATGTAACTAGAGAGTATCTTGCTTAGTGAAATAAGCCAGGCAGCAAAAGACAAATACCATATGATCTCACTTAATACAGGAGACTAATGAACAAAACAAAACAAACAGATGAGCATAATGAAACTAGAGACATGGAAAAAAAAAAAGGAGCCAAATGACAATGATTAGGAGGGAAGGAGAGGGAAGAAAGTAAGGTAAGGGTTTATTTAGTCAAGGAATTAATGTGAAAGACCCATGGACATGGACAATGAAGTGAGGATTGACTATGGGAGAGGAGACAGAGAGGATGGGGCAGGGGAGACCAATGGGGGAAAAATTAAACAATTATAATACAACAATAAATTTTTTTTAAAAAGAAATTCAAAGGGCTGTAAGAAATTGCTATGAACAAATAGAATCCAAAAAAAGTTGACAGCCAGAGTAAAATTGACAACTTTCTAGAAACATATAACCTTCTAAAGCTGAATCAAGAAGAAGCAGAGCCTGAATAGACCAATAACAATTAGGGAAGTTGAAGCAGTAATAAAAAAACCCACACACAAAGTCCCTGGATTGGAGGGCTTCCTGAGTGAATTTTACCAAACATTAAGGGAAGAGCTAACTCCTATTCTTCTCAAACTATTTCAGAAAATTTTAAATTAGGAAGACTCACAAACTGTTTTTATGAGGCCAGTATTATCCTAATTCCAAAACCAGTTAAAAATACTACAAAGAAAGAAAACTACATGCCAATATCACTAATGAACATAGATGCTAATATTCTGAAAAAAATATTTGAAAACCAGATACAGCAATACATAAAATTATCATAAACCATGATCAAATGGAATTCATCTCATGGATATAAAGATGGTATAATATTCACAAATCAATAAATGTGATACACCACATAAACAAAATAAAAGACAAAAATCACATGATTATATCAATGGATGATGAAAAGGCATGTGATATAGTATAGTAGTACCCATTTATGACATAAATGTTCAGGAAGGTGGGAATAGAGAGAGCATATCTCAATATAAAAAATGCCATATATGAAGCCCTGGCAGGTGGTTCAATGGATAGGCACTGACTTGCAAACCCAAAGGTCGCTGGTTTGATTCCCAGCCAGGGCACATAACCAGGTTGTAAGCCAGGTCTCCAGCCAGGTCCATAGCTGGAGGTAGGTGAAAGACAACCATACGCTGATGCATCTCTCCCTCTCCACCCCTCTCTCTTCCCCTCTCTCTAAAAATAATAATTAAAATCTTTAAAAAACAATGTCATATACGAGAAACCTGTCACCAACATCACATTCAATGGGCAAAAACTTAAAGCTTTCCCACTAAGTTTAGGAATAAGACAAGGGTGTCCACTTTCACCACTTTTATTCAACATAGTAGTAAAGTTTTAGCCACAGCAATAAGACAAGAAAAAGAAATAAAAGGCATCCAGATTGAAATGAGCAAGTAAAACTGTCATTATTTGCAGATGATATGATAGTGTACACAGAAAACACTACAGGCTCTTCCATAAAAATACTCTACCTAATAAGTGTATTTGGCAAAATCACGGTATACAAAAACAATATTCAGAAATTGAAGGCATATTTGCACAGTAACAATGATATATAACAGAGACTAGAGGACTGAAGCTGGCGACAGGGTAGCAGGCAGAGCTGAGTACTTGCTCTGGTTTTTGAGGAGTTAGAGGAAAGGGAAAGGAACATGGGTCAGGTGAAAGTCTCAGAAAGTTTGTTCAGGAAGTGTCTGTATTCTCGTGTGACTGGTCTAGAAATTGTAGACGGTTGTGTGTAGATGTGACACGGGTCCACAGCATGCATTCCACAGGCTGGAGGCTTATAAACAAAATCACTTGGGCTGCTCAGGCCAGCAAATGTGATAGCTGTGTTTAAAGACAGCTTCAGACTGTCTTATTGACTGTTGGCTGGATATCTGAGCAGGAGATAGTGTGGAAGAATCTCCAGAAAGACTACTAAATAAAATAGAGGCAAGGAAACTATCAAAAATGGAATTCAAAACAATGGTTATAAGAAAGCTCAATGAACTCAGTGAGCTCAAAGAAATCTACAAAAGAACCTCCCAGAGATCTCCAAAGAACTGAAGGGGAACTGCAAAAAACTCCAGGGAAATTACAGGGGACTTACTAAAAATTACACCACCATTTAAAAAGATATAAAAATCATCAATAAGAACCAGGAAGAAATGAAGAATACAATTTCTGAACTGAAGAACACAGTAGAAGGAATCAAAAGCAAGTTAGAGGACATAGAGGACTAGATCAACAAATTGGAGGAATGGATGTAATACAACAGCAACAAAATTAAATTTAAAAAAAACAAATTGGAGGAAAATGTGGAAAGAATACTCAGATAGTGCAACAAAATGAAAAAAGACTGAAAGAGAATGAAGTGGTATTAAGAGAGCTACAGGACATCATGAAATATAATAATGCCATATCATAGGGATACCAGAAAGAGAGGAAGAGGAACAAGGAATAGAAAACCTGTTTGAAAAAGTAATGAAAGAAAACTTCCTGAACTTGGTGAGAGAAAAAACTATCCAAGTTGAGGAAGCACAGAGGGTCCCAAAGAAGATGAACCCAAACAGGCCTACACCAAGACACATCATAATTAAAATGGCAAGATACAAAGATAAGGAGAGAATCCTAGGGGCAGCAAGAGAGAAACAGCTAATACCGGAGAACTCCAATAAGACTATCAGCTGATTTCACAATAGAAACACTACAAACCAGAAGAGAGTGGAAAAAACATTCCAAACAATGAAAAGCAAAGACCTACAAATAAGACTACTCTACCAAGCAATGCTCTCATTCAAAATGGAAGGTGAAATAAGGAATTTCCAAGACAAAAGAAAGCAAAAAGAACACATCTCCACCAAACCAGCATTGCAAGACATGTTAAGACACTGCTATAAGAAGAAAAAGAGAGAGAGACAGATGGAGAGACAGAGAGAAGACCACAGGTACAAAGGGGAAAATCACAATAAATAAGTACCTATCAATAATAACATTAAATGTAAATGGATTAAATGCTCCAATTAAAAGGCATAGGGCAGGTGAATGTACAAAAATACCAGACCCACATATATGCTGTCTACCAAAGACCCAACACAGAACAAAAGATCAACATAGACTGAAAGTGAAGGGATGGAAAATGATATTTCAAGCAAATGGATATGAAATAAAAAGCTGGGGTGGCAATACTTATATCAGACAAAATAGATTTCACAACAAACACCATTAAAAGAGACAAAGAAAAACATATCATAACACTTAAGGGAAGAATCCATCAAGAAGACATAACCCTTGTAAATATATATGTACCCAATATAGGGGCACCCAATTTTACAAAACAATCTTAGAGGACTACGAGAAGGATACAGACAACAACACACTCATAGTAGACAATTTTAACACCGCATTGTCAACAATGGACAGATAGTCCAGGCAAAGAAACACCAAAGATATTAAGCCATTGAGTAACCATCTAGATCAAATGGACTTCACTGATATATATAGACCATTTCACCCCAAGGAAGCAAAATACACATTCTTTTCAAATGCACATGGAACAATCTCAAAGATAGACCACATGGTATGACAGAAAACAAGCCTCCTCTAATTAAAAAAAAATTGAAATTATATCAAACATATTCTCAGATCACAATGGCTTGAAACTAGAATCCAACCTCAAGAAAAAAAAAAACAAACCCAAAAACATTTAAATTCATAGAAACTGAGTAACACGCTATTGAATAATGATGGGGTTAGCAATGAGATCCAAGAAGAAACCAAAAACTTTCTGAAAACAAATGAAAATGAACAAAAAACAGCCCAAAATCTATGGGGCTCAGCAAAGTCAGTCCTGAGAGGGAAGTTCATAGCAATATAGGCCTATCTAAAAAGGTTAGAAGAAACTCATACAATAAACCTAACCAAAAAGCTACAAAAACTAGAGGAGCAACAACAAAGCCCAAGTAAAAGGAAGGAAATTATCAAGATTAGAGCAGAACTAAATGACATAGAGATGAAAAGTTCAACACAAAGGATTAAAAACCCAGGAGCTGGTTCTTTGAAAAGATAAATAAAATTGACAAGCCTTTAACCAGGCTCATCAAGAAAAAAAGTGAGAGGACCCAAATAAACAAATTCATAAATGAAAGAGGAGAAATCACAACAGATACCACAGAAATACAAAGGAATGTAAGAAATTACTACATACAGCTATATGACAAGAAATTTGACAACCTGAGTAAAATGGACAAATTTCTGGAAATGTATAATCTACCAAAACTGAATCCAGTAGAATCAGCAACTCTGAATAGACCAATAAAAACTAATGAAATTGAAGCAGGAATCAAAAACCTACCAGTGCAAAAAGCCTGGACCAGGTGGTGAATTTTACCAAACATTTAGGGAAGAACTAGCTCCTATCCTTCTCAACATATTCAAAAAAAAAAAAATCTAAGAAGAGGGGAGACTCCCAAACTCTTTCCATGATGCCAGTATTATGCTAATTCCCAAACCAGGTCAAGATCCAACAAAGAAAGAAAACTACAGTACAATATCGCAGATGAACATAGATGCTAAAATTCTCAAAATAATATTGGCACTCAGATCCAGCAATATATTTAAAAAATTATACACCATGATCAAGTGGGATCATCCCAGGGATGCAAAGATGGTACAGTGTTTGCAAATCAATAAATGTAATGCACCACATAAACAAAATAAAGACAAAAACCATATGATCATATCAATAGATGCCAAAAAAGCATTTGATAAAGTACAACAGCCAATTATGATTAAAATGCTCTGCAAAATGGGAATAGAGGGAGCATACCTCAACATAATAAAGGCCATATATGAGAAACCTGCAGCCAATACCATATTCAATGGGAAAAAACTAACAGTCTTTCCCTTAAGGTCAGGAACAATGCAAGGGTGTATAATCTCTCCACTTCTATTCAACATAGTCTTGGATGTTCTAGCCACAGCAATCAGACAAGAAAAAGGAATCAAAGGCATCCAAATTGGAAAGGAGGAAGTAAAACTCATCATTTGCAGATAACATGATAGTGTACATGCAAAACCTGATAGACTCCACTAAAGAACTACTCAACCTAACAAGTGAATTTGGCAAAATAGCTTAATATAAAGTCAATATCCAGAAACTTAAGCCATTTGTATACACCAACAATGAAACATCAGAGAAAGAAATTAGAAAATTAATTCCATTTACTATAGCAACAAGAAAAATAAAGTTACTAGGAATAAATTTAACCAAAGAGTTAAAAGACCGATACATGGAAAATTATAGAATATGGAAGAAATATTAAAGAAGATACAAATAAATGGAAGCATATACCATGTTCATGTATGGCAAGAATTAATATTAAAATGTCCACACTACCCAAAGCCATCTATAGATTCAATGCAATCCCTTTTAAAATACAGATGTTACTCCGGCTGGTGGCACAGTGGATAAGGCACTGGCCTGTGAAACCAAATGTCGCTGGTTTAATTCCCCAGTCAGGGCACATAACCAGGTTGCAAGCAAGGTCTCCAGCCAGGTTTGTAGCTGGAGGCAGGTGAAAGGCAACCATACATTGATGTCTCTATCCCCCTCTGCCTCTTTCCCTTCCCCTCTCTCTAAAAATAATAAATAAAATCTTTTAAATAGTAAAGATGTCATATTTCACAGTCTTAAACCAAATACTTAAAATTTTTATATGACAGTTCAAAAGAATTTTTATATGGAACCAAAAATGACTCTGAATAACTATAGCAATCATGAGAAAGAAGACTGAAGTAGGAAGAATCACAATACCAGATATCAAACTATATTACAATTCCATAGTAATCAAAACAGTCTGGTACTGGCACTAGAACAGACATACATATCAATGGAACAACATAGAGAGCACAGAAATAAACCCAGGACTCTATGGGCAACTACTATTTGACAAAGGGGGAAGAAGAATAAAATGGGAGTAAAAATAGTCTCTTCAACAAATGGTGTTGGGAGAACTGGACAGCAACATGCAAAAAGATAAAACTTGACCACCAACTTACATCATACACCAGAATAAACTCGAGATGGATAAAGGATTTAAACATAAGCAGTGCCAACATAAAGGTCCTGGAGAAAAATATAGGCAGTAAACTTTTGGATAGCCTATGCAGAAATATGTTTACTGATACTTCTCACAGGGCAAGGGAAATCAAAGAACAAGTCAATAAATGGGAATATATCAAACTGAAAAGTTTCTGTTCAGCTAAAGAAAACACCAGCAAAATTCAAAGGGAACCAAATGTATAGGAAAACATATTTGCCAATGATACCTCAGACAAGGGTTTGATCTCCAAAATATATAAAGAATTTATGAGACAACACCAGGGAGACAGCCAGCCAAATTTAAAAATTAAAAAAATTAGCAAAGGACCTGAACAGATAACTCTCTGAGGAAGACATACAAATGGCCTAAAGGCATATGAAAGAATGCTTAACAT
The DNA here is from genome assembly GCA_004026585.1 of Noctilio leporinus. Lineage (NCBI taxonomy): Eukaryota > Metazoa > Chordata > Mammalia > Chiroptera > Noctilionidae > Noctilio > Noctilio leporinus. The sequence continues at coordinate 4,543 of PVIW01016287.1, read as the reverse complement.
TACTAGCCATCAGAGAGATGCAAATTAAAACCACAATAAGATACCACCTCACACCTGTCAGAATGGCCATCATTAACAAATCAATAAACAAGTGCTGGTGAGGATGTGGAGAAAAGGGAACCCTTGTGCACTGTTGGTGGCAACGCAGACTGGTGCAGCCCCTGTAGAAACTATGGAATTTCCTCAAAAAATTAAAAATGGAACTGCCTTTTGACCCAGCAATTCCACTGCTAGGGATATACCCAAAAAACCGTAAAACATCAATTCAGAAAAACTTAAGTAACCCTATGTTCATTGCAGTGCTATTTACAATAGCCAAGTGTTGGAAACAGCCTAAGTGCCAATCAGTGGGTGAATGGATCAAAAAACTTTGGTACATTTACACAATGGAATGTTACACAGCAGGAAGAAAGAAGGAACTCCTAACTTTTGCAATATCATGGTTAGAACTATGGAGTAGCTTAGTGAAATAAGCCAGGCAGCAAAAGAGAAATACCATATGATCTCACCTGATACAGGATACTAATGAACAAAACAAACAAATGAGGAAAATAGAACCAGGGGCAAGGAAACAAGGAATAGACTGTCAGTAACCAGAGGGGAAGGGGAGAAGAGGGGAAAGAAGGGAGAGGGTTTGGTCAAGGAACTAGTATAGATGCCCCACAGACATGGACACCAGTTGCGGGGAATTGACTATGGGAGAGAGGATGGGGTTGGCAGGGCAGGGGAAAGCAATAGGGGGAAAATGGAACAACTGTAATAGAACAATAAATTATTTAAGAAAAAGAAGAAGATCCAAACTAAAAAATAATCAATCAATATTTTGCTTAAAGAATAGCATAAATGAGTACAGATTAATGATATTTTACATAATACCCTGTACCAGACACCATGGAAATAACTAATTATACCTCAGGATTGCTGTTGTCATGGTTTTGAGAGTTTTATATGATGCCATTAACCATGTGGAGAAGGAAAGAACTGTAGACAGGATCTGGATGGTCATTGAAGATGATTCAGAGTATCAGAGTCAAATGTGAAACCTACTCTGGATTCAATAACAAATGTTGCTAACACAGAAATTTCCCTAGAAGTCATTTAAAGCTAAATATTCTTGGAGTTGATATGTGTTACCTCCTTACTGGGTTCAAAATACCAAATGGAAACCCTGGCTGGTAGCACAGTGGATAAGGCGCCAGCCTGCGAACCCAAAGGTCGCAGGTTCGATTCCCCAGCCAGGGCACATAACCAGGTTGCAAACCAGGTCTCCAGTCAGGTCTGTGCCTGGAGGCAGGTGAAACACAACCATACATTGATGTCTCTCTCCCTCTCTGCCTCTCTCCCTTCCCCTCTTTCTAAAAATAATGAAAAAAAAAAAAAAAAAAAAAAACAAATGGAGCAGGATAAATTTCACTCCTGAAGAAATAATCCTTACTATTAGCCAATTAGCCACATGCCCAGAATCCAGAACTGGAAGGACAGCATTCACCTAGTGGGAGAACTGGAAGTAGCTATTTCATCTTATGCAGCTCATCCTTCCTGCTCCACCATAGGTATGTTGAACCTTTGTCTTAATTCTTGGAGCCCCTGTGTAGTTAGTCACCTGCCTCCTAGGAAACATTGTCTCTCTTAGGAGTCATTATCTCTTCCTAATTCTTCTATAGGTCACTCCTGTTCTTAAAACTCTCTACTTTCATCTTCTGAGTGCCTACATTTTATTTGCTTCAGTCTTTGACTCAGGTTGTTTGTTATTTGTTCCATCTAGGTTTTTGTGAGAGATTCAGAGATCTTTAAATTCATTTGGATGAAAATGGAATGAAGGAAACCCACACCCTTTAGTCTGGCATTTGAATGTAACTCCTATGGATGATTATGCTGAAAGAGTCCCAGCCTCTTTAGTCTATTTACAGTTGCACTTCAAATAGCCCCCTTCAATTATTGTAGTTTCTATGTATTGGTTCCCACAGCACCATCTTTTATACTATTCTAAGAGTGATCAATTAAATCAAGAGCCTCAAAGAGTTTATGATTGTGACATTATCATGGAAATTTAAGTTGGCTGCAAACAGTGCAATGAGCTCCCTGTACTTTTCCCGTACTGCACATACCAGTATCCATTTGCCTTCAACATCCATTTGTTGTTCGTTCTGCAGAGAGGAACCAAAATTGCTGAAGAAGATTGAGGTTATGCTGCAGGATGTGGCCCAACACTGTGGACTGAGTGACATCTTGTGGTGAGAGATTGGATGAGCAAGCTAGAAACTGCAGGAATCACTTGAGGAAAGTCCCTGAAATTCTGGGCACAGAAAAAATCAGATTTAGAACGCAGGCAACACAATGTAACACACAGTAGGAAGACCCTTTAACCTGTCTCTTTATGGGACCCACAAAAGTTCTGATACCCCTCATATTAGGCATTTTAAAAGTATCTAGAGACAGACCTACTTGAGACTGTAAGTGGTGTCAGTGGTGATTTTTTCTGAGCACCTTCACAGGCAGCAGATGTAGACAAATGAGATCTGGAAAAGAAAGAAAGAACAGAGTAGATACTGAGTGAAAACCAAAAATGATAGATTAAATTGTAGCCATGTGCGAGGCATCCCTACATTACAGTATCCCACCAAACTTTTATATTACATACAGATACACACATATGCATATTCATGAAAAGTATACTGACAGCATGAATATGTATGTGGAAAAATTCTACAAATAAGTATTATAATTAGTAAAGTCTTCAAATTCACTGGTAAAATTTAATGTGCAAAAATCAATTTTATTTCATTATACCATCAACAAGCAATTTTAAATTTTAAATTCTACCACAGATGGGTCAGTTAGTTGGAGCATTATCCCATTGTACCAGAGAATTACAAGTTAGATTCCTGCTTAGAGAACATACCTAGGTTGCAGGTTCAACCCCTGGTTAGGGTACATACAGGAGGCAACCAATTGATGTTTCTCTCTCACTCTCTCTCATTCCCACCCACCCTCCCTCTCTTTCTCCCTTCTTCTCTCTGTAAAATCAATAAACATATCCTTGAGTGAAGATTAAAAGAAGTTTTTAAAGATAACTTTTACAAGAACATAAAATACATAAGCATGAATCAAATAAGACCTCTACATAGGAAACTACAAAATATTATTTTTAAAAATTGAAGCCAAAGTAAACAATAATGGCATTGTTAAGGTTATAGACTGGAAGATTCAGTATTGTAAAAATGTCAGTTTCTCCAAAATTGGTTTATGGAAACAATCTAATCAATCAAAATCTCTACACATTTTTCTTTTTGTTTTGGTGGAAAATGATAGGCTTACTCAAAAATTTGTGAAGTCCAAAGAACCAAGAAAAGCCAAGACAATTCTTTAAAAAAACAAGGCTGAAAGATTGACACTATCATATAGCAAGACATAATAAAACAATATAAATAAAGGTAATTTGTTTTTTTTTTACAAAAGGGGTTGGCAAATAGAGCTATAGAACAGAGTCTAGAAATAAGATCACACATATACATTTGAACATTTGATTTATCACAAAAATGATAGTACAGAGAAATGGAAAATAAATTTCTTTAAATTAATAATTGTGAGCCAATGAAATATTCATAAAGTAATAAATAAATCTTTTTAATTTAATCTTTATTGTATTCTAAAATTTTTAAAAATTTAATTATTGTTGTTTTCAGAGAGTTAGCCCAATTTTCCCCCATTACTCCACTTCCCTACCCACTCCCACTTCTACAGTCAATCCCCACCCTGTTGTCCATGCCCATAGGATATTTATACTAGTTCCTTAACTAGACACCCTTCTTTCCACCATTATTCTCCATCCCCTCCCCTCTGGTAACTGTCAGCCTTTTTCTTGTTTCCATGCCACTGGTTTCATTTTGCTAGTTTGTTTGTTTTATTCATTAGGTTCCTGTTATAGGTGAGAGAATATGGTATTTGTCTTTTGACACATGGCTTATTTCACTAAGCATAATACTCTCCAGTTTCATTCAAGCTGTCATGAAAGGTAAGAATTTCACCTTTCTGTTGAATAATATTCCATTATATAAATGTACCAGTTTTCTTTTTCATTTTCACCAATAACTTTATTGATTTGGATATTTTGAGTATGTCGGCTATCTCCCACTATTGGCTTATAGTGGGTAGAGGCCAGGGTTGTTGCTAAACATCTTCCAATGCATAAGACAGCCCCACAGCAAAGAATTTTTGGCCAAAATGTCAATATACCAAGAAACATGACAAACTGCTTTTGGCACATTTGATCAGTCACAGCATCTTATCCATAAACAGCTAAATGTGTTTGTTTTTGTTTGATTTTTTTGCAATTTAGTTGCATTTTTTTTTAATTTTATTGTTGTTGTGTTACATCCATCCCTTTTTTGCTCCCCTCTGTCCCCCCACCCACCCACCCATTCCCCCCAAAGTCAATCCCACCTGTTGTCCATGTCCATGGTTCCTTTATACTAGGTTCTTGTCTAAGCTGCTCCCCATCTTTGCCTCTACCTCTCCCTCCCCCCTACCCCATTCCCCTGAC
>PVIW01016286.1:0-17091 GCA_004026585.1 Noctilio leporinus | reverse complement strand
ACCCCTTTTCTCCTGACCACTGAAGGGCTATTCCTTGTATTCATATACTTGGTTTTGTTTGCTTGTTGTTAGTTTTTCTCATTATTGTCCCATAATGGGTGAGATCATATGATATTTGTCCTTCACTGACTGGCTTATTTCACTAAGCATAATACTCTCCAGTTCCATCCATGTTGTTGCAAAGGGTACAAGTTCCTTGTTTCTTTCTGCTGTATAAAATTCCATTGTGTAAATGTACCAAAGTTTTTTGATCCAATCATCCACTGATGGGCACTTAGGCTGTTTCCAGCACTTGGCTATTGTAAATAGTATTGCTATGAACATAGGTGTGCATAGGTTCTTATGAATTGGTGTTTCAGGATTCTTTGGGTATAGTCCAAGTAGTGGAATTGCTAGATCAAAAGGCAGTTCCATTTTTAGTTTTTTAGGGAGACCCCATACTGTTTTCCACAGTGGCTGCACCAGCCTACATTCCCCCAACAGTGTATGAGGGTCCCCTTTGCCTTGCATCCTCGCCACCAATTGTTGTTTGTTGATTTGCTTATGATTGCCATTCTGACAGGTGTGAGGTGGTATCTTATTGCGGTTTTTATTTGCATCTCTCTGATGACTAGCGATGTTGAGCATTCTTTCATATACCTCTGGGCCCTTTGTATATCTTCCTCAGTGAGTTGTCTGTTCAGGTCCTTTGCCCATTTTTCAATTGGGCTGTCTGTCTCCCTGGTGTTGAGTCTCATTAGTTCTTTCTATATTTTGGAGATCAGACCCTTGTCTGAGGTGTTATTGGCAATTATGTTTTCCCATACAGTTGGTTCCCTTTGAATTTTGCTGATATTTTCTTTAGCTGAACAGAAACTTTGCAATTTGATATAGTCTCATTTCTTGATTAGTTCTTTTATTTCCTTTGCCCTTGGTGAAGTATCAGTAAACATATTTTTGCATGGGATATCCAAAAGTTTACTGCCTATATTTTTCTCTAGGACCTTTATGGTGGCACTGCTTATATTTAAATCCTTTATCCATCTTGAGTTTATTTTGGTGTATGGTGTAAGTTGGTGGTCTAGTTTTATCTTTTTGCATGTTGCTGTCCAGTTCTCCCAAAACCATTTGTTGAAGAGACTGTTTTTACTCCATTGGATGTTCCTTCCCCTTTTGTCAAATATGAGTTGAGCATTGAGTCCTGGGTTAATTTCTGGGCTCTCTATTCTGTTCCATTGATCTATATGTCTATTCTTATGCCAGTACCAGGTTGTTTTGTTGACAGTAGCCTTGTAGTATTGTTTGAAGTCCGGGATTGTGATTCCTCCTACCTTGTTCTTCTTTCTCAAGATTGCTGTGGCTATTCGTGGTCGTTTTCATAGAAATAGAAGCGAAAAAACAAATCCCATTTACCATAGCAACAAGAAAAATAAAGTACCTAGGGATAAACTTAACAAAGGAGGTAAAAGACCTGTACTCAGAAAACTACGGAACAATGAAGAAAGAAATCAAGGAAGATACAAATAAATGGAAGCATATACCATGTTCATGGATAGGAAGAATTAACATCATTAAAATGTCCATACTACCCAAAGCACTCTACATATTCAATGCAATCCCAATTAAAATACCAATGACAGACTTCACAGAGATAGAAAAAATACTTCAAAAATTTATATGGAGCCAAAAACGCCCACGAATGGCCTTGCATCTTTTTGACCACTTTGCCTGGAGGGCCTGACCTCCTTGGGGTTGGGACCTTTCCATGCATAGCACTGATACAAAGGTGGCACTGAGCTCTAGAGAACCCAGTTACACACAGGCTGTTAAAATGGATCTGGGAGGACTCACATAGAACACTGCACAAAACAGTAACACCTCACCCAAGTTGCAAGCCCTTTAAATAGAGAAATGCCCATATACATTTCTTCTTTTGTATAATTCTGTATATTTTGAAAAATAATAGGATTAAAAAAAATTATTTAAACAGAGGCTTATATTAAGTCCATCCTAGAACTGTTGTCAATTTCCTTACCAGTGGAGAAAACTGATTCTCAGTAAAGATGAGCGGGGTTGTGCCCAGCATCTGTGATTGGTGCTGAGAATGGAGCTCAGATCTCTGTTTCTTGTTCAGGCATGTTCCTGACTAGTCTGAGATGACTGACTACTAACCTACCAAGCATCTCCTGCCTTCCCTCCATGAGAACTATGTGGAGGATATTAGAGGGTACCTCTGTCTGGCTCCGGGCCCGTGTGTGCAGAACTTGGTGGAGTACCACAGGTGCTGGGGTCCTGCTCTGTGCCTTGGCTGACACCAGATGGATAAGAGAGGCCTGCTTTTGACTCTTTTGAGGGAGAAGAGAAAATTCTAGCAAGGAACTCAATTCCCACGCAGCCTAGTAGTAAGGTTGGGGGAGGGGGGCATGAGAGCCAGCTGCAAGCCTTCCATGCTGCTGTGACTGCAGGCTTTATGGGGCTCATGGTGGGAAAAGGTGTCAGGGAGGATGTGAAGTAGCTGGGCTCCAGGGTCTTTGTCACCAACCTGTGGCTGTCTGTCTGAAAAGAAGGCTATTGGATCCAAGGCTGAGCTAGTCCTGGTGCAGGGTGTCTGTGAATTCCCTATTTCTGGTCATTGAGGGAAATAGGTGGGACGGAGATGAGAGCTAGGCCAGGCAGCTGTATGTGGGCAACCAGGAGCTAAAGCTGCCCAGTTTGAAAAGGTGAAAGCTCAAGAATGGGCCACACCAGGCACATCTGTATTTGGACCAGAAGGGACCAGGATAACAGAAGCACAAATGTGGCTTGCATCTGAGGCAGCTGGGAAGTAAGTGAGGACTGAGATCAGGGAGAATCAGTGTGAGGTATTCTTGTCACATGCCAAACACTGTACTGGGTCAAAGAGTGAACACTGGTGTGTGGCAAGTTCAGTTCTAATCACCTTAGTAGGTCAGCTCACTCAGTGTCAGGCAGATTTTACTGGGATCATCATCCTGATTTATAGATGAAAGTGCTGAGGCCCAGATAGGTGATGTGACCTGCCTTAGGTGACTCTGTATAAGAGCAGATGTAGAGACTGGGACTCAGATAGGTGAGCTCCAAAGTAGAGCTTCTAAACATACCCAACGCTGCTTCCCTTCTTGGGCTGACAGCCCTGTGGGACCACCTGGGCTCCTACAATGTCCCTGTGACCCCACTCTGAAACTCAGCCTTTAAGGACAGAGCCAGAATGTTCTGGATAAAAAGCCCTGGAACCCTCTTCAGACCCTCAGGTCTCAGACCCAGAAACTTAGGGCATGGTTCAGTTTTCTCTTTAAATTTTTTTTTTCTCAGAGAGCTATTTCTCTAGCCCAACACCACTCACTTCTTCCTGCCTATCTAGACTTTCTGATGGTGGGCTCTGCTTCCTCTCTTGGATCCCCTAACCCCCAAGTTCAATTAGAGCTCAAAAACTGACTCACCCTTTCATTTCCTCAGCAGGCTCCTCAGGCACTGACTGCTCTTGCCCATCCTGGCTCCTCCCAGACAAAATGGCCCGAGGCAAGGCCAATGGCTGAGAAGTCTGGTGACTGATGTGATGATCTCCAGGGACCGTGCAGGATTAGTTCACCCAGGAACCATAGGAACCCCCCAGAGGCTGATGTCTGATGCTGAAGGAAGCTCTTCCCAACTGCTTTGAAGTAGGCCAAGTTCAGAACAGGATGTGATGAGAACACTAAACTCCATTGGAAATGACAGAAGGATGCAGGTAAGTGGTAGATTATTGTCCCAATTGGGACTTAAGGCAGAAGTCGGATGCAAATGAAGCCTCAGTGGTTTGCATAAAACAAAATGGAACACACATTTTAAAGCAAAAGGAAACTACATAAAGCTTCCTGTGCCTTCATGACTTAGAGTTGCTGTACATTCTCAGCAAGGTTGGATTTAGTTTTTTGTGTGTGTGTGAACAGAAGTCACCTGTGGCTTGAACATAGGAAATGGTTCCCCTGTGAAAAACTCACTAAAAGTTTTCCTGGGAAAATATCACTGCAAAACCTGCTTGCTTGGAGGGGATGGGCAGGCATTTGGTAGCAACTGAGATGGTCTGGGCTGAGGGCAATTTTAGGAGTGGAACCACTGCTATGGCATTAATAAGTTTGAATACAGGAAAGTTGGGAGAACTTTTGATTCCCCAACAGGCTTACAGCCCAGACATAGCTATTTTTGTCATTTTGGTATGTTTCATTAGTCTTTACTTCTATTTTTGTGATCATTCTGTACAAAATTTTTATATTGTTTTCTTTTCAAGTGGGCTTCTCCATGTTATCACTTTGTAAAAAATATTGTTATTAAGTTGCACTATATCCCAGCAAGTGCTTGGGTCTTAATTTGGTATGTTCTTCATTGAACATTTAGATAATCTCTAACTTTCATCATTATACATAGGTATATTTGTGCATAGGGCTACTTTCCATCTTTGAGGCTCTTTTCCTTTCTTTTCTTTTTAAAACATTTTATTTATTATTTCCGGAGAAAAAGGAAGGGAGAGAGGCAAAGAGGGAGAGAAACACCAATGTATGGTTGCCTCTCACCTGCCTCCAGCTACAGACCCGGCTGGAGACCAAGCTTGCAACCTGATTATGTGTCCTAGCTGGGGAATTGAATTGGCAACATTTGGGTTCTCAGGCCGTCACCTTATCTACTATGCTACCAGCCAGGGGGAGGTTATTTTCTTAGAAAAAATCTCCAGCAGTATAGTTTGCATTTCAAAATATACACCCATTTTAGAAAATTTTGTTAAAAATTACCAACAGACCTTCTCAAAAAGGCCAGTGGCTTTGGCTTTTTTATTTTTGCTACATTCTAATCCTGTTAGTTCATTCATTCACTTATTCATTCAACAGTCATTAACTCCTACTATGTATGAGGAATTGCTGTGTGTATAGTGGAAAGAAAATGAATCTGATACATCCTGGATTCCCTAAGAGCTCACAGTCCAGAAGAGATGATGGGTAATGAACCAGTGACTGAAAGTGAAGCCAGATGTCATGTTCTGTCTGCTACTGCCCAGAGTCTGTCACAGCTGAGCAGCCCTTGCAGAGACATCTGCAGCTCTGCTCCCACCTGGACCAGGCTCTCACTCCCTGGTCCCAGTGTCCACAGGGGCTCCTCCTATGCCTCTCCTTTCCCTTTTCTCTCCTTCCCAGTGTCCCCTTGGACCTTCATATTCACACCACAGAAATCTCAGTTCTTCTGAGCTCAGAAGTGTGCCTTCAGCTTCCTACACAAGCCATCCCACTTTATTCACATGAACAGTGGAGTCAAACCATCTAATCCATTCTACTTTTTAGTGCTTCTGACTTGCTCTGAAGCACAGAGACTCCCAGAGCCTCTGAGATGTTTTCTCTAGATATGGCAGTCTATCCTGAATTTCTGAGCACTCAGACTAGGGTGCAGAAAGGATATTTTGGTAGAGGCAGCAGCATGGCAGAGATATATGGACACCCCTTGCCACTTGGACAGTAGACTTGGGGAAAAGATGTGGGCAGTGGCCTTTTAGAGGATTAAAAATCGCAGATATTTCAGGGACCAGAAGGTTGTTTCCTTGCAGCTTTGTTAGGTGGAAGCTGTTGGTCTAAAGTTTTAACGTTTTATATTTTTTCTGTCTCATACTCTGTTTTGAGGTAAAAATTGTTCATTCAGTTTGATTCCTCTTTTTCCTCAAATTCTTGCACAGAGGCAAAGTTGATAAGAAGGAAGTAGTTTCTCCCCAATCCCAGAGGACTGTAACAGTAACACTTTAGTTTGCCTCTAATTACAGCCACCAAGACAGTTCATATGTTGTAGCAATAAAAATAACCATAAACCTTACATAATCATTAAAGTTAAGCAAACAGCTCCTCACTGCATCATAATGTACAGGTAGTTGCTAATAATCCAGGAACAGCATTGGTGCATTCAAGGAACATCTTTCCTATCTTCATAGTTTCTTTAACAACTTTAGAGACATATTTTTATTAAGTATATGCACGGCAGATGATCTTAAACCTCAAGAAGAGTGTGCATAATAATTGTGTACTCTTCTAATACTCTCTAAAGACCTATTCAGAGTCCATTTGGAAAGACAATAATATATCAAGAACTTCTGCAAACTTCCTCCTAATGAAGACATGCCAATTTGAGACCAAGAATGTGGCCTCAAAGGATAAAATAACCACCACTCTCAGTCTCTCAGTGTTTTGCTACTTTATTTCAGAGTGATTCAAAATCTAATTAAATTTCTAAACTCTAATGAAATTACAAAAGAAAAATCATTTAGGGTTATATTATGTACAATTACTCACAGCTGAAAATTACACTTACCCTCTTTCACCATGATGGAGTCTCCTGGGAAAACCCTTGTTATTTATCCACTATATAAATCTGACATTTCTCCATTATTTACAGGTTGGAGGTAAAGCTGAATTAATTAAATGTATATATTCTGAACTGCAACAGATAGGTGGGGAGGGAGAAAACATGTGAACTGACATTACCTGTGCATGGAAGCCCGAGTCAAGATTGACATTAGATTTCTCTCATTGGAAGATGCACAAGGGAGGAGGTGCACAAAACCTTATAGGATATGAGCTCAAGGTGTGGGATATTCATTCCAAATTCCACCTGGATTTGAGAACCTTTGTTTATTTTTCTGTAGGTAAGATAAGACCTTGCCACCGGAAGTTTGCTTAGGGTTAGTGGTCTGAGCTTCTATTTTTAAAGGATTCAATAACTTGATCAAGCAATGGTAATATAAATAATCAGAATTTTTTGAGTCTTTAACATCTGGTTAAAACTTTCATGAACTACATCTGCTTGAAGTCTTTATCTTCTGGGCTTTGAGGGTGCCTCTACCCTTACAAGTATTGTCTTGCATTGCACCAAGTTGGGCTGTGAGGGCTTGGACTTCCAGGAATATAGACTAAGTAATTTGTATCTTTTTTCTCAATAAAATAAACAGAAGAGCTAGATAAAATGTATTTTTAAACATCTGTTTAAAGTTATCAGAGAGGTAATCAGGCAAGAAACATGAGAACAAGATCTGGGAGGAAAAAACCCAAATGAGCCTGGAATTTGAAAAATTTTTCTCATAGAGGTATCTTTCAATCCTAGAAGAGATGGATGGGAGGCTGAGAAGTAAAGAAAGCTGTTTGCATAGATAGACCTCATAACCTGCTAAGGAAGAGGAAACCCTGGTAACCCTCCCATCTCAGGGTCAGGATGTTGAAGGGCTAATTCCTAGGAGAAATATTGAACCAAAATTAAACCAGCCCTCCAAAAGACTGAAGCCTAGCTTTAATATCTCTGATATTGCACTTAGGTGTTGCAATTTTTACTAGCGAAACAAAGAAGACTGGCAAAAGCAATATAAATCCACCTGAAGAAAGAGAACTTTATCTTAGGCTTTAAATTATTTTGTTTCTCTAATTTTTTATACAATATCAATGACTCAATAAAAAGAGGTATATAATAGGGTTTAAAAAAGCACTGGAAAGAAAAATATAAGAGAAACAATAGACAATAGAAACAAACCCATATTCAATCAAGGAAATTGAGTTATTAGGATATAAACATTAAAAGAATCACACTCACCCTATTTAAATATATAAAAGATAAATCCTGGCTGGTGGCACAGTGGATAAGGCACCAGCCTGCAAACCCAAAGGTCACTGGTTCGATGATCCTCCAGCCAGGGCACATAACCAGGTTGTAAGCCAGGTCTCCAGCCAGGTCCATAGCTGGAGACAGGTGGAAGGCAACCCATACACTGATGTTTCTCTCTGTCTCTGCATCTCTCCCTTCCCCTTTCTCTAAAATAATAAATTAATCTTAAAAAGTCATATATATCATATATATATATGATAATACTGTTTTAGTATAGAATTGGAAAATATAAAAAAAGATTCAAATAAAAATTGTACAATTGAAAATTACAATAACCAAAATTAACTCAATAGATGGTTAAACATCAGATTACATGCAACTGAAGAGAAAATTAGTAAAGTAGAAGATAGAGTAGGAAAAACATCTATTGTAAAGCATAGGAAGACAAAAAGATGAAAAACAGAGAAGATATAACAGACACAGGATAAAGTGACATGATCTAACACATGTGTAATTAGAGTACCAGAAGGAGAGAATGAAACAGAAACAATGTTTGAAAAGATAATGGCTGACAATTTCTAAAACTAATGAAAAGCACTAAGTCACATATTTAAGAAGTTCTAAAACTCTTAAAAGCAAAATAGGTCACAAGAAAACCACAGACACATCAGAGTTAAACTGATGGAAATGAAAGTCAAAGAAAAACTTACATGCAACAGGAAAAAGAAAAATAAATCCAGAAAAGCTGCATCATAGTACATATAAGCATGTTTATGATGGTTACACTGGAAATATGTGGGCAGTAGAAAAAAATAAGCAGGCAAGCAAACATACAAAAAGTTTGACACATACAGAAGCTGGAAGCAAGTCCATAGAAAATTCTTATAGCTCACATGCTAAAGAAACCTGATATGGTTTTTTTCAATTTTAACAATCATAAATTTTTAAAAAGTGCATTACTAATAAAAATGGTGCTAAAGAAATTTTTATAAACAACTAATAAATATGCTAGAGGAAACACCTCATAAAATAGTTGATATATGAAGAGTAATCAAACTAGATATAGCAAAATATAAAGGAATAACGATTACAGAGTTTTTTTGGGCAGTTGAGTAATAAAGTATTATTTTTTTAAGTTTTAAATTTTATAGTATTTTTGTTTTTTGTAAATTTGTCATTTTTGAACAGAATTTTGTTCAAATTTATAGTATTTTTATTTTGTATAAGCAATACTAAATTTCTTTAATATTTATTGTATTTTTTCCATTACCGTATAGTCTCCTTATACCCACCTTACTCCAGCAATCAATCACCACATTACCCATGTCTATGAGTCCTTTTTTCTTTTTGCTCAATCCCTCACACCTAACACAGCCTTCCCAACTAGCTGTCATCTGTTCTCCATCCATGAGTCTGTCTCAGTTTTGCTTGTTAGTTCAGTTTGCTCATTAGATCTGCATATGAGTGAAATCATATGGCATTTTTCTTTCACTGGATGGCTTATTTCATGTATAATAATCTCCATGTCCATCCCTACTGTTGCAAAAGGTAAAATTTTCTTCTTTTTTATGGTCAAATAGAATTTCAATGTGTAAATATCCCACAATTTTATCCACTCATCTACTGATGAACACTTGGGCTGCTTCCATATCTTGGTAATAATGCTGCAATGAACATAAGGGTTATAACGTTCTTTCAAATTAGTATTTTGGGTTTCTTCAGATATATGCCCAGAAGTAGGAATGCTGGGTCAAAAGGCAGATCCATTTTGATTTTTTTGAGGTAATTTCATACTGCTTTCCATAGTGGCTGCACCAGTTTGCATTCCCACCAACAGTGCAGAAGTGTTCTTCTTTCTCCACATCTTCACCAGCACTTGTTGTTTGTTAATTTATTGATGATGGCCATTCTGACAAGTGTGAGATGGCCCATTATTGTAATTTTAACTTGCATTTCTCTGATAATTAGTGATGTTGAACATCTTTTCATATGTCTTTTTTGAAGTTTGTATGTCTTCTTTTAAGTTTCTATTCAGGCCCTTTGCCTATTTTTTAGTTGTGTTGTTTGTTTTATTGTTGTTGTTGAGTTTATCAGGTATCACAGCAAATATGTTCTCCCATTCTGTGTGTTGTCTTTTTATTTTGTTGACGATTTCCTTTGCTGTGCAAAAACTTTTTAGTTTGATGTAGTCTTATTTGTTTATTTTGTCTTTTGTTTTCCTGGCCTGGGGAGATATATTCGATAAAAATTTGCTATAAACAATGTCCAAGATTTTGCTGCCCATTTTCCTCTAGGGTTTTTATGGTTTCTGGTCTAATGTTTAAATTTTCGATCCTTTTTGAATTTATTCTTCTGTGTGGTGTAACAAGGTAGTCTGGTGTCATTTTTTTGCACAGATCTATCCCATTTTCCCAACATCATTTATTGAATAAACTATCTTTAGACCATTGTATGCACTTGCTTCCTCTGTCAAATATTGACTTAAATGCATGGGTTTATTTCTGGGCTCTCTATGCTATTCCATTGATCTATTTGTCTGTTTCTATTCCAGTACCATGCTGTTTTGATTAATATGGCTTTAGAGTTTGATACTAGGTAGCGTAATTCCTCCAACTTTGTTCTCTCTCAGGATTGCTATTACCATGTGCGACCTTTTGTGGTTCCATGTAAACTTTTGAAGTATTTCTTCTGGTTCTATGAAATTATGTCATGGGAATCTTGATGGAAATTGCATTGAATCCATAGATTGCTTTGGGTGGCTTGCACATTTCAATAATGTTGTTTCTTCCTATCCATAAACATGGTATATACTTCTGCTTATTTGTATTTCCTTAATTTCCTTTCTTCAATTTCTCACAGTCTAACAAGTACTGGTATTGGTATATTCCATTCTTGGTTAACTATATTCTTGGGTATTTTATTTGTATTTTATCAATTCAATCATAAATGGGATGGTTTTCTCAGTTTCCCTTTCTGATAGTTTGTAATTGGTATGTAAACAAACAACTGATATTTGGATATTAATTTTATATCCTGTTACTTTGCTGAATTCTTTTATCAGTTCTGTTTGTTTGTGGGTAGAATCTTTAGGGTCTGTCTTGACAGTATCATTTCCTCTGCAATTAAGGACAGTTTTACTTTTTCCTCTTCAATTTGGTCTGGTCTGACTGTTGTGGTTAAAAATTCCACTACTGTGTTGAATAATAGTGGTGAAAATGGACATCCCTGCCTTTTCCTGATCTGAAGGGAAATGCTTGTGGGTTTTGCCCAGTGAGTATGATGTTGGCCATAGGTTTGTAATATATGGCATTTATTGTGTGCAGGTATGCTTCCTCTGTTCCCACTTTGCGAAGAGTTTTTCTCACAAATGGGTGCTAGATTTCATCATATGCTTTTTCTACATCTATTGATATGATCACATAATTTTTATCCTTCATTTTGTTTATGTGGTGTATCCCGTTAATTGACTTGCAGATATCATACCAACCTCACGTCCCAAGAAAAATTCCCACTTGATCATGGTGTATGATCTTTTTGATGTATTGTTGGACTCAGTTCGCTAATATTTTGTTGAGGATTTTTGCATCTAAGTTCACCAGGATATTGGCTTATAATTATCTTTCTTGTAGTGTCCTTACCTGGTGTTAGTATTAGGATAATGCTGGCCTGGTAAAGGAGCCAGGGAATCTCCCCACATGTGGAATTTTTTTAGAATAGTCCTGACAGGCTTCTAGCCCTGGGGTTGCACTTAGCACAGTGGTCTCTACCCCAAGATTATTGACACACTTAATAAAAGGGTCATTTTTTTTTAAACTTATGATCACTAATCCATCTGGAATTTCCCATTACGATAATCAAAATGCTATTTCAGATAAAAACAAACAAAATATATGAAGAGACACAAAAAGTTACCTATTATAAGATTCCACTGATAGGAAATTTCCAGAATAGGTCAAGGAACAGAGACAGAAAGCAGATCAAGGTTTGCTGGTGATAGGATAGTGAGAAGTGAGGAGTAAGGAGTGAGGAGTGGGGAGTGAGTAGTTCTGGTACAGGGTTTCCCTTTGGGGTGATGCAGCATCCTGCAACTACATAATGATGGCAATGCCTACACAGCATTGTGAATGTATGGTCATGCTCAGGAATTGCACAGATTTAAAATACAAACACTTTTTATTTATTATTTGCAACTTATTGTGCCATGGGTAAAGGAAGGCTAAAAGAAAAAAGAAATGAATACAAAAAATCCCCCCGAAGAACCCCAGATAATAAACATAAGAAAATAAAAAGCTGAATCACTCCATGGAGAAAAGAAAATCAAAAATGAAAACAAATAAGAAAAACACATCAAAAAGGAAGGTAAAACAGTAGTCTCTAGAGCTAGCCATGACCTATCTCACAGAGTCCATTCCAACTCTGTTGTAAGAACCAGGGTAAGTACTAGGAGGGGCTCTTCAGGCAGGGGTAGAGGGTATCTCCGTCAGATCCAGAGATGCTGCACAGGCCAGCCTTGGTTCAAGATCTGCAGCTGGTATGGCCACTGGAGGTGGCATGACCACTGGATGTGGAGATCCATCCAGGTCCCTAGTGGCCTTCTGGTCTGCTACTGCAAGGAACATCAAGGGATGAATAACAAGTGTTGATTCAGGAACTGGATCTGCCTCTTGGGCTGGTGCTGGAGTTGCGAGAGGAGAAAAGATCACTCATGTGTGGGGGACCCCTGCCCACAGAGACCCCCCAGTGCTGTGGATGAAATAACACCATCCCAAACCACTGGTTTGTAAGGGGAAGAAGACCTGGCCAGTGGCTCAAGGCCAAAGGCCTAGTTCTTTGTTCCCAAATTTCTTTTATTGAAAAGAGGAAACTTGAAGGCATGAAGTTTGTCAATCAATGCTAATCAATGCTAATTACAGGGAAACAGTAAAAACAAGTGAAGGGGCATGGAGATCTCACTCTGGTCAGGATTCAAATTTTAAAAACTTCTGCAGTTGATACAACAAAGGATTAGGTGAGGTGAGAAAAGAGGCCAGGCTTTGTGGTAACCAAAGTATTTTCCCATGACCTAGTTCCCCTCCCTCAGGAACAATGGCTATAACATGGAAACATGTATGTACCTAGCATTCCCAGTCTTCCAGTCAGTACTTATAGATTTAGTGTGGCCCACATGGCACTCCAAGTGTTAATGGTTTCCCAGGTGGGCCCCAACACCCATGTGTCTTCATTTCTATGTGCCCCCCAAAGACAGAACATGGCCAGAGCCCAGGACCCAGCCCAGGATGTCCTCCCACTAGGCAGTCCAACTCATGGGTGTTCTGAGGCTGGTCTTTGCTCCTGGCCAGCCTCTGTGGGTGCTCCCTGTGTGTCTGGCACTAGCCCCTCCTCATTACCTGGCATATGCCTCTACCCCTATGCCACCCACACCTCCCCCACCTTTTCACCCTTTGGGCTCTGCCTCCCTGGGCCCAGGTCATCCAGGCCTTTGTGCTTAACGTGGATATCATGTTTCTGGTTATAGATTGAAATTGTGAGCTGGCTGTGGAGCCTGGGCGTTTTCAAGCGTGATGTCCTCTGGCTATCCACCAGCCCTGGTTCCCCAGACCCCCAGGTGTCCACAGTCACCACAGGCCTACTCTGGCCCTCAGTGATGTGGCACACCAGGCCCTCGCTGGTGGATCTGGGGTGGAGGTCTTCGCTGACCAGCTGCCCTTCCTCATGACCTGGGTGGAGCTCTGAAATGATAGTGACAGGCAGCCTGTCCAGTGACCTTAAGCCCTGCCCAACCCTAGTCACTTAGTTGCTGCTGCCTCTGCTCGCTGGAACTTCTGCTCCCAGATCTGGTCCAGACCTGTGTCTGCATAGACCTCCACCGAGGGGAAATGAGATTCACCTCCAGGGCTCTGGGTAAACCTCAGGCAGGGTGTGTCACCCACACTCCACATCCACACAGCCATCCTTGGCATAGGTTGTGAGTATAACCAGCCCACCAGGGTTTTGAATCTACTCCCCAGCCTATTCCTGCTCAGGCAGACCCTCCCCATATGAACCCCCTTCCACACATGAGCATAAGGGCAAGGGACATAGGGCTGCTCAGGTAAGATCAGGCGGTGGCCACCTTGTGTTACCTCTGAGTCCCACTGTGAAAATCACCATAGGTGTTTGGGATGAGTGTGGACCAAGTGGTGGCCATGGTGGAATATATTATCACTGCTGCCCACTTTGGGGCCATGGTCTCGGGACATGGGCAAAGAATAGGAAAACATCCTGTTGGGTGTGAGATTCTCTAGCAAATGAGCTAGGTAGGGACAGTTTTAGAATGTGGTTGCCTGGTTATCAGGGTTCCAAGTTCTGCTGGGCTCTGTCATTTGGAAGTGAGGCCAATGTTCAGTGTAGTGAGGTCACAGCCTGGGTCCCCTGCCCTGAGCATCTCTTCAGACAATAGTAGCGAACATATTCCTTTTTCTTTTTTTTTTCCCACAGTATTTTTTATTGTAATTTTTATGATTATCTTCATCCTCCTAAATTGACCACCCCCACAGTCACCACACTGTTGTCTGTCCTTTTTGTTCAATCACTCCATCCCCAAACCCTCACCACCATAACTGTTTTCCTACTCTATATGAATCTGCCTCTATTTCACCCATAAGTTTATTTTGTTAATTAGATTTCACATCTGAGTGAGATTATATAGTATTCGTCTTTTTCTGACTGGCTTAGTTCATTGAGCGTAATGTTCTCCAGGTTAATCCATGCTATCACAAAGGGTAAACTACCCTTTTATGACCGAGTTCTATTCCATTATGTAAATGTCCCATCATTGTTTTACTGCTCATTTACTGATGGACACTTGGATTGCTCCCACATCTTAGTGATTTAAAAAAGTGCTGTAATGAGAATAGGAGTGTTCTTATGTTCTTTAGAATTAGTGTTTTGGGTTCCTTCAGATATATTCCCAGAATATATCTGAAGTGGGATTTCTGGATCAAAAGGTGGATCCTGTTATACAATTTTGAGGTATCTCCATACTGCTTTCCACAGTGGCTGCACCAGTCTGCATTCCCACCAATCATTCAGAAGGGATCACCTTTCTCCACATCCTCACCAGCATTTGTTGTTTGTTGATTTGTTTATGATAGCCATTTTGACAGGTGTAAGGTGGTATTTCATTGTGGTTTTAATTTGCATTTCTGTGATAATTAGTGACCTTGAGCATCTTTTCACACGTCTATTGTCATCTGTATGCTCTTTTTGGGGAAATGTATCCATGACCCTTGCCCTGAATATTTAAATTGAATACATTGGATATTTTTTCTTGAGTTTTATAGGTTCTTTATACATTTTGTTTACAAAACTCATATCAGATGTATCAGTTAATGTGTTCTCCTGTTCCTGATTTGTCTTTTTATTTTGCTGATGACTACCTTTGCTATGCAAAAACCTTTTAGTTTTATGTAGTCCCATTTGTTTATTTTTTCTTTTTATCCCCTTGACTGAGGCATATATCAGGTAAAAAATATTGCTATGAGCAGTGACAGCTATATGATTGCCTGTGTTTCCTTCTAGCATGTTTATGGTTTCAGGGTTAACATTTAAGTCTTTAATTTGTATGAATTTATTCTTTGTTTTCACCATCACTATTTTTATTAAATAATTCAAGATCTTAGTCAATGTTGTAGGACACATAACTAAAGGCATAAAAGACAGGAAAAGAAAGAAACAAAGAAGTGTAATATTATGTAATTTTCTTCATAGAAAATGAACAGAATATAAGATAAAATATCAGAAAGGGAGACAAGATGACTAACATGTTAAGATGACTAATTAATGATCTATACATAAGCAATGATTTTAAAAAAAGCTAAGTTAGAAAGGATACAAATGGTTGGAAAAGTACTGAAGTGAATCTTTAAAAAATGTTTGAGACCTATACAAAGGGAACGGTACACATTTTCTGTGAATATGTGTAAACTATTAAGAAAGATATCAAAGAAAACCTATATAAATGAGATGTACCATGATTGCAGACTTGAAACTAGATGACATAAAAAGTTGCTAATTCTCACCAATTTTTTAAATTTAATTTTATTGTTGTTGTATTACATCCATCATCTCCTTTTTACGCCCCTCTGCCCCCTGCCCCACCCACCCACTCATCCCCAATGCCAATCTGTACTCTTGCAGGTGTCCAAGGTTCTTTCATGCTAGTTCCTTGACTAAACAGCTCCTCTTTTTTTTTTTTTTTTAATTTTATTGTTGTTGTATTACATCCATCCCCTTTTTGCTCCACTCTGTCCCCCTTCACACCCACCCATTCCCCCCAAAGTCAATCCCACCTGTTGTCCATGTCCATGGTTCCTTTATACTAGGTTCTTGTCTAAGCTGCTCCTCTTTCTTCCCTCTGCTATCCCCTCCCCGCTCCCCCAAACCACTTTCACCCTAACCACTGAAGGCCTATTCCTTGTATTCATATACTTGGTTCTGTTTTGCTTGTTGTTAGTTTTGCTCATTATTATCCCGTAATGGGTGAGATCATATGATATTTCTCCTTCACTGACTGGCTTATTTCACTAAGCATAATACTCTCCAGTTCCATCCATGTTGTTGCAAAGGGTACAAGTTCCTTCTTTCTTTCTGATGTATAGAATTCCATTGTGTAAATGTACCAAAGTTTTTTGATCCAATCATCCATTGATGGGCACTTAGGCTGTTTCCAGCACTTGGCTATTGTAAAAAGTGCCGCTATGAACATAGGTGTGCATAGGTTCTTATGAATTGGTGTTTCAGGATTCTTTGGGTATAGTCCAAGTAGTGGAATTGCTGGATCAAAAGGCAGTTCCATTTTTAGTTTTTTAAGGAGACCCCATACTGTTTTCCACAGTGGCTGCACCAGCCTACATTCCCCCAACAGTGTATGAGGGTCCCCTTTGCCTTGCATCCTCGCCACCAATTGTTGTTTGTTGATTTGCTTATGATTGCCATTCTGACAGGTGTGAGGTGGTATCTTATTGCGGTTTTAATTTGCATCTCTCTGATGACTAGCGATGTTGAGCATTCTTTCATATACCTCTGGGCCCTTTGTATATCTTCCTCAGTGAGTTGTCTGTTCAGGTCCTTTGCCCATTTTTCAATTGGGCTGTCTGTCTCCCTGGTGTTGAGTCTCATTAGTTCTTTCTCTATTTTGGAGATCAGACCCTTGTCTGAGGTATCATTGGCAATTATGTTTTCCCATACAGTTGGTTCCCTTTGAATTTTGCTGATATTTTCTTTAGCTGAACAGAAACTTTTCAATTTGATACAGTCCCATTTGTTGATTCGTTCTTTGATTTCCTTTGCCCTTGGTGAAGTATCAGTAAACATATTTTTGCATAGGATATCCAAAAGTTTACTGCCTATATTTTTCTCCAGGACCTTTATGGTGGCACTGCTTATGTTTAAATCCTTTATCCATCTTGAGTTTATTTTGGTGTATGGTGTAAGTTGGTGGTCTAGTTTTAT
>PVIW01016285.1:0-17092 GCA_004026585.1 Noctilio leporinus | reverse complement strand
TGTCTACATTATCCTCCAACTCGCTGATCCGGTCCTCTGCTTCCTCTAGCCTACTGTTGATTCCTTCTACTGTATTCTTCAATTCAGAAATTGTATTCTTCATTTCCTCCTGGCACTTATTGATAGTTTCCATGTCCTTTTTCATGCTGTTGTAGTTCTCAGTAAGTTCCTTGTAACTTCCCTGGAGTTCTTCGTAATTCCCCTGGAGTTCTTTGTAATTTCCCTGGAGTTCTTTGTAGTTCTCCTGGAGTTGTTTACAGTTTTCTTTGATGTGGCTGAGCTCATTGAGCTTCTCTATCATCATTCTTTTGAATTCCTTATCTGATTTTCCAGGTGCCTCTGTTTCCTTTTGTGTTCTTTCTGGGGATTCTTCCTTTCCTTTTGGTGATGGACTGATTCTTTTTTCCCCCATTTTGGGAGTCTGTTCTCGCTTTTTATTTAGTTATTTATTTATTTTTGTTCTTTCCTTTGGTTAACCTGCTTTGCTTCCTTGCCTTAGTTGAACACCCTTCTGTGATAGGAGTTTTGTGGAGTTCAATGTTGCCGTCTCCCAGATTTTCTCCACTTGCTGTTCTTGGTGCGTCCTTTATTTGGGCTGTCTGGTTGTATTCTGGGCCTGTGGGCTTTTCAGAGGAACAAAAACAAAAACAAACAAACAAACAAAACCGAAACCAAAAAACCAAACCAAACAAAACCAAACCAAACACGAAAAATGCCAAAGAAAAAAAGAAATAAAAATGATAATAATAACAAGAAGAAAGGGTTTAGATGGCTGTTCACCCTAATAATCCCTGACTGGTCCAGTTGGAGCCTGGACCTGAGGGCTTTTAGCAGAGGAAAAAAAAAAGAAAGAAAAAAAGGGAGAAAGTCACAAGTGAAAGAGAAATCAATATTAATAAAGAAAAGGTTTAGGTGTCTGTTCACCCTTTATGGTCTCTGTTTGGTCCAGGTGGAGCCAGGATCAGTGGGTTTTATCAGGGAGAAAAGAAAGGAGAAAGAAAGAAAGAAAAAAAGAAAGAAAGAAAAAAAATTGAGAGAAGGTCACTAGACAAGGAGAAATCAATATTAATGAAGGAATGTTTTAGGTGTCTGTTGCCCCTTTATGATTTCCGATTGGTCCAGGTGGAGCCAGAACCTGTGGGCTTTACCAGGAAGGAAAGCAAACAAAAAATTTTAAAAAAAAGAGGAAGGAAGAAAAGAATAAGGAAAGGGTTTAGAAGGGCTGGGGAAGGGAGGAATACTTAGATTGAGGACTGGGAATGCATTATAGCCACAGAGTGAGCAGACTTTAATTTGAGAGTAGGGTGAGGGTCTTGGGTATTTAGGTGGATTGAGGTATGGTGGGGATTAAGAATATGTGATAAGTAACTTTTGCAAAGGATATGTTGGGGATTAATAGTTCATATTGCTCTCAGTATAACTCAGATGCTTGAGATTGGTAGCAATCCCTTTCCTGAGGCTGCCTCTTTTTCTTGGTCAGGACTTTACAGTCTATAGTCTATATTCTAGCTGGTCTTGGTGCATGGCAGGGCCTCTGATTGTCCCAGTCAGGGCTGATTCTGAGTGTACGCCCCCAGGTAGGCTGGGCCTTCTGCAGCCTAAATGGGTTTTAGGGCTGCCAGTGTTCTGGAGCCTGCAGGGTGCCCCCTCCCACTCCTGGCAGAGGTTCCTGCCCAGGATGAGCACCCAGCACCCCTGTAGGGCAGCCCGCAACTTTGCTGGTCCCTGTGATGACTGGCCCCGCCCCCGCAGTTCTGAGAGGAGGCCGGGCCTATCTGTCAACACTGTCTGGGGTCCGCCTACACTGTTCTGCCCTTCTGGGGCGGGCACCAATCCTCCAAGCCAACCAGCTCTCCAAGGAGTCCTTTACACGGCCTCTGTGATGAGCCCCTCCCACGCATGGGCAGTGCGGCCTTTGTCTCCAGCAATGGCTGGTCAGTTGTCCCCGCTACTAGTTCCCGGCTCGCTGGCTTGCCGTTTGGAGTTTCCATGGAGCCTGGGGGCCTGTGTGATTGCGCAGGGCTGGGCCTTCCCCCTCGCAGGGGCTTCTAGCTGCTGTTTTCCTGGTGACCCAGCAGCACCGTTTTTAGCCCTCTTGCCGCCCCGGCCAGTGCACTTCCCTGTTCCCCACCTCCGGCTTCCCACAGGACTCTTCTCCTCTGCCTCTAGCCCTGTGAGGAGCCTCCTCTCCCTGTTGCTGGAGTGAGTCTCTCACACATTCCCTCCCCTGCAAGAGTTCAATTCCACGTTCCCTAAGGCATTTGCCCTCGCGGCTGGCACTTCACTGTTGAGACTTCCAGTTGCCAGGGAGCCTGGAGCTGGCCTCAGTCAAACCCGTCCCTCTTGGCAGAGCCGCCACTGCCCAGAGCCATCCTGGGCCCGCCAGCCGGTCGGTCAAGAATGCCTCACCTACTGTCCTGCTGGCCTCCTCTACCTCTGGGCTGTGCTCCCCTGTGTCCAGATGCTGCCCGCTCCAATTCCTAGGGTCCTGAAGACGTCTCAGGACCCATCTTGTCCTCTAGCTGCTTTGGTACTCGAGAACACCATCAGCACTGCTCTCTACTCTGTCGCCATCTTCTCTTATTTCTTTTTATGTTCTTTTCTTTTTTGTTGTTTGCAAAATTTTATTTAATATTGTCATAACATGTTTATATGCATTTATAAGTAAAGCAATCATGAACATAGCTAGTAACATGAAATGCTGACAAGTATGACTAATTTTCTAATATGATGTTTTGGAGACATACAGCAGGGCAACAGAGCTCTTGGGGAGAACTTGGACCCAAAGCCGTTCCCATCAAATAGCAAATGCACTACCTTAACAAAGAGGGATTACCCCAGGAAGTTAAGTAAAACCAGGGCAGAGAGTTTTTGGCAAGAAGACTTCAGCAAGGTATAGGAAAATATTCAGACTTTCATGCTTTTCTGAGTGTTGCTAAATGAGAGTGTGGTAGATAGAAAGGGGAAAAGTCCATATACCTTGATTCTTGGCCCTTAATGGCCACATTTCATGGCAAATAATATTTCTGAAATTTGATTTATCATCTATAATATGAGGTTAACAGTAACTCCTTTGTCAACTCTGAAGAGATGTTATGAAGATCTGAGATAGCAGAATAAAAGCTCTTTGTAAGTTGAAAACAGTCACCCAGGGAGACTTCTTTGGTGTAAATTCTGGATAAGAACAACTGAAAAATAGTTGACCTTGATAATTACTTCAAAATTAAATTGTAAAGAATATACTATATGAGTACTATTATAAATCATCCTTACTTTTCAAGTAAATACCCTGTTTACAATAGCTACAGTCCAGGGTTGCTGATACCCTTGCTCAGGTACTCCATTTCTAGCTTCAGATATACTCTCTGCTGTCAGTTCAGCAAACATATATTGTCTACCTATTATTTTTCAGCACTGGTTCTATGAAAACCAATGGAAGGGATAGATGGTTAGGAGTTGACATGGACATGTTGAGACAGAACTATGAACAGAGTAACCACAGGACCCAGCAAAGGATGACACAGGACCCAGCACATGGAAGAGTAGACCTTGACATGGATCATGTCCTGAGAAGTCTCCCTTAAGATGTTGTTTTAGCTAATTCTTATATGAGAGGTTTTAAATAGAAGCCTCACATGGTCCCATTAGCATTGTTAACTCATTCTGGTAGCAATTTGAAGGATGGAATTAATAAAGCCAAGACTGGAAATAGACACTATAAAAATAGTACAGGTGAGAGTTCACATGGCAAATGAGTAAAGTAGAAAAGTCAAATTCAAGAACTATATGGAATGTAAAATTGGTAGGAAATGGTAACTGTATGAAATGGTAAGAATTACTCTAAAATTTCTGGTTTACCTAAGTAAACTAAATTAGATAAACTTTAAAAAAGGAAGAGATGACAAAAACAGCAGAAAGAACAAATTTAAGTGATATGAGGACCTATTGATTTAGAAAGGCCCAAGGTCAATATAAAACTATGAGTCATAAGCAATCAATTAGATGATAGGATAAACCCTGAAAATGCTAAACTTTCTCATAGGCAATAAGTATCAAGAGGAGATTGAGACAAGGTCAGAAGCTTGGAGAACACTTAAAAGAAATGTAGGCCAGGAGAAGGAAGGTTAGAGAAGTTTAAGGAAAATCAGAAAAAGAAATATCATGGAAACCAAGGGCCATTTTAATCAGAGTGAATGCATTAAAAAAAAAAAAAAAAATTCTGTACAATGTCCTAAAAATGTCCATTGCATTTGTCTGATGAAATTAGTCCTTGGTAATTCCTGCAAGAGTTATTTCACAGGAATCATTAAACAGCAATGATGTCAACTAGAACTTTTGAGGTAAGGAAATGGAGACAGTGAATATAAACAACTCATTCAAGAAATTTGAATCAAAAGAAGAAAAAAAAAAAAGCAATGGGGACAGGGCCATATAATGTAAGAAGAAAGATATGACTCAAGTGTATGGCTAGGCTGAGGGCAGCATGAAAATGAATGTGAGAAGGTTGAAAACAAAGGCAAAAGAAATGTCACTGATAGTGCAGGTTGAGGTAAGAGAAATAAGAGTGGTGTGTAGGGGAGGGGAGAGCATTGCGGGGGGTAAATGGGACAACTATAATATAACAACAACATATTGATAAAAAAAAAAAAAAAAGAGGATTCTCAAAGATGGTGGAGGAGTAAGTGGAGCTACACCAATCTCCTCCCAGGTTGCATCTGGAATTACTTTTTTGGAGAAAAAGTCAGTTGGAATGACCAACAGAACACTAGCTGGCAAGAAGTCTTATAACTGAAGACAGATCAGAAGAGGATGCTCCATCACAACGTGACTGGTAGGAATTGTGGAAGTGCTAGAGGGCTGGCTTGGCCCCCACCAGAAGCAGCAGTGGAAGGGATGGAGCCAGAGCTCCACCTGAGAAGAATGAGTTCTGGTCCCCCAACTGGGTGTCCCAGCCTATAGCAACACACTGGAAAGCAGAGCAGTATATAGCTGAGAAGGACAGAAAGCTATGGACTTTACTAGCCTAAAAGAGCACTGGAGACAGAGAACTACTAGGGTGACCACAACAAAAATACATTGGCACCCACCTACACTAGACTCCAGTGGAGGGAGGAAAGAGTGAACTGGAGACATGTGGGGAGAGTTTGCAGCAGTGGCTTGGAGAAGCAAAGTGGGAAAGCAGCTGTGAGGATACAGGTGCTGACTCATCACTCACACCTCTGGCAGACTGCACTGCACCAAGCTCTTCTGTAAGAGGGGTCCTCATAGCCCCACCCACTGGAAGCAAATCTGCCCCACCCAGCAGTGCCTGAGCCTAGCACCTGATCAGAATTCTTTGATTTACATCTAAATAAACCTCCCCTGCCCTGCCTTATATGAGCATTGTTGGCACTTAAAGAGGTATCTATTGCCCTGCAGTGCCTGGGCCTGGGGGCCGATTACAAATTCTCTGACTTACAGCTGGGTCAGCCAGCCCTGCAGAGTGGCATGTAAGCCTGGTGGCTGATCCCAGATCCATTGCTTTGCAACTGAGTCAGTCCTTTTTGCTCAGCAGTACCTGGGCCTGATGGCTGATTACAAATTCTCTGATTACAGCTGGGTCAGACAGTCAGACCCACACAGTGGCAAGTGAGCTTAGCTACTGATCGTGGATTCATTGTTTCCCAACTGAACTAGTGACCCCTGGACAGAGCAGCTGATCATAAACTTATTGGATTACAATAGAATCTTTCAGTCTAGCCCAGTGGCCCCTTAGCCTGGCAGCTAAGAACAGATTCATTGGATTACAATAGAATCTTACAGTCAAGCCCAGCACCATCTGAGCCAGGTAGCTAACAACACATTCATTGAATTACAATTGAAACTTGCTGTCTAGTCCAGCAGCTACTGAGCCTGGTGGCCAAACACAATTTAATTGGATTAAAATTGGATCTTGCTGCCTAGACCAGTGGCACCTGAGCCTGGTGGCTGATCACAGATTCAATAATTTATACCTGAATCTGTCCTGTCAAGCAGCACCTGAGCTGGCCACAGATCTATGGATTGTAATTGAACCTCTCTGTCGAGCCAGGCAGGGCCTGAGTTTGGTAGCTGATTCATCGATATACACCTGAATTGGTTTGTCCCCCTAAGCTGCATCTGAAACTGGTCGTGGGTCACAGGCCAATAGGATTACAACTAAATCAATCCTTCCAGCCTAGCAGTTCCTTAGCTGCTGATTGCAGTCTGATGGGATTACAACAAAACCTAAAAATGAGGAGAAAAAAAAAACAGTCCATCACTAAAAGGAAAGGAGGAATCCCCAGAAAGATCAATAAATGAAACAGAGGCATGCAAACTATCAGATACGGAATTCAAAATAATGAATATAGAGAAACTCAATGAGCTCAGCCAGCTCAAAGAAAACTACAAACAACTCCAGGGAAACTACAAGAAACCAGAGAAGCTACAAAGAACTTACTAAGCTGCACCAGCATTAAAAAAGGACATAGAAACCATCAGTAAGAGCCAGGAGGAAATGAAGAATACAATTTCTGAATTGAAGAATACAGTAGAAGGAATCAACAGCAGGCTAGAGGAAGCAAAGGATTGGATCAGCAATCTGGAAGACAACGTAGAAAAATATTCCAAGACAGTGTAACAGAATGAAAAAAATAAAAAAAGTTGAACAAGAATGAAGAGCTTTTAAGAAAGCAATCATACCTGTATCATAGGGATACCAGAAGGAGAAGAGAAACAAGTAATGGAAAACTTGCTCAAAAAAGTAATGATAAAAAATTTCCCTAACATGATGAGTGAAAACATTACTCAAGTTCAAGAAGCACAGAGGGTCCCAATGAAGATGAAACCAAACAGACCCACTCCAAGACACATCATTAAAATGGCAAATTTTTAAACACAAAGAGAAAATCCTAAAAGCATCAAGAGAGAAACAGCAAATAACATGTAAGGGGGGCTTCAATAAGGTTATCAAATCATTTCTCAACAGAAACAATACAAGTCAGAAGGGAATGGCAAAAAAATATTGCAAATAATGGGAAATATAGGCCTGCAACCAAGAATACTCTACCCAGCAAGGCACTCATTCAAAATGGAAGGAGAAATAAGTAGTTTCACAGATAAAAGAAGACTAAAAGAATACACCTCCACCAAGCCAGCATTGCAAGAAATGCTAAAGAGTCTGCTTTAGAAAATGAAGAAACAAAGAGACAAAGAGGAAAACAGGTACAAAGGGGAAAAATTCCAATAAATGAGTGTCAATCAATGATAACCTTAAATGTAAATAGATTAAATGCACCAATCAAAAGACATAGGGTAGCTGAATGGATAAAAAAATATATGGACCACACAGATGCTATCTTTAAGAGACCCACCGCAGAACAAAAGATCAACACAGATTGAAAGTGAAGGGATGGAAAAATATATAGCAAGCAAATGGACATAAAAAAAGGGCCACAGTAGCAATATTTATTTCAGACAAAATAGATTTTATGAAGGCCATAAAAAGAGACAAGGCAGGACATTTCATAATATTTAAGGGAAGAATCCATCAAGAAGATATAACTCTGGTAAACATATATGTACCCAACATGGGAGCTCCCAAATACATAAGGGAAATCTTGGAGGACTTCAAGAAGAATATATATAGCAACACACTAATAGTAAGGGATTTTAATACCCCATTATCAACAATAAACAGATATTCCAAACAAAAAGTCACCAAAAATATTGTGGCATTGAACAACACTCTAGAGGAAACGGACCTAACTGATAGGTAAAGAATATTTCACCCCTAAGAAGCAAAATACACATTCTTATCAAATGCACATGGATCATTCTCTAAGATAGACCACATGGTAGGTCACAAGACAACCCTCCACAAATACAGGACAACTGAAATCATACCAAGCATATTTTCAGATCACAATGGATTGAAACTAGAAACCAACCTCAAGGGGAAAAACCAAAAACACTCTAACTCATGAAGACTAAATCACATGCTTTTAAGTAAGGAATGGGTACAATGAGATCAAAGATGAAATCACAAAGTTTCTGGAAACAAATGACAATGAATAGACAACAGCCCAAATTCTATGGGACACTGCAAAGGCAGTCCTCAGAGGGAAATTCATAGCAATACAGGCCTACCTAAAAAGGATAGAAGAAGCTTACACAAGCAACCTAACCATAAAGCTGCAAGAACTAGAAGAGCAACAACAAACAAAACCCAGAGCTAGTAGAAGAAAGAAAATCATCAAGATCAGAGCAGAATTCAATAACTTAGAGACTAAAACTAAAATAGAATGAATCAATAAGTCCAGGAGTTGGTTCATTGACAAAAATAAACAAAAATTGACAAGCCCTTTAACCAGATTCATCAAGAAAAAAAAGAGAGAAGACCCAAATAAACAAACTCAGAAACAACAGAGGAGAAATCAAAACTGATATTTCAGAAATACAAAGGATTGTAAGAAATTACTACAAACAACTATATGGCAAGAAATATGACAACCTGGGTGAATGGATACATTTCTGGAAATGTATAATCTACCAAGACTGAATCTAGAAGAAGCAGAAATCCTGAATAGACCAATAACAACAAGTGAAATTGAAGAAGTAATCCAAAATCTCCCAAAGCACAGGAGCCCTGTACCAGGTGGTTGCACAGGTGAATTCTACCAAACATTTAGAAAAGAACTAACTCCTATCCTTCTCAACCTATTCCAAAAAATTTAACAAGAGTGAAGACTCCCAAACTCTTTCTATGAGGCCAATATTATTCTAATCCCAAAACCAGGTCAAGACACAACTAAGAAAGGAAACTATAGCCCAATATATCTGATGAACATAGATGCTAGGATTCTTAACAAAATATTGGCCAACCGGATCCAGCAATACATTAAAAAGATCATATACCATGATCAAGTGGGTTTCATCCCAGGGATGTAAGGATGGTACAACATTTGCAAAGTTATAAATGTAATGCACCACATAAACAAAAGGAAAGACAAATATTATATGATCATATCAATAGATGGTGAAAAAGCATTTGATAAAGCACAGCAACCATTTATGATAAAAGCACTCAGCAGAATGGGAATAGAGGGAGTATATATCAACATAATAAAGGCCATATATAAGAAACCTGAAGCCAACATCATACTCAATGGGCAAAAATTAAAAGCTTTCCCCCTAAGATCAGGAACAAGACAAGGCTGTCCACTTTCTCCACCTCTGTTCAACATCATTTTGGAAGTTCTAGCCATATCTATCAGAGAAGAAAAAGGAATCAAAAGTATCCAAACGGGAAAGGAGGAAGTAAACTGTCATTATTTTCAGATGGCATGATAGTGTACATACAAAACCTGATAGGCTCCACCAAAATCTTAACCTAAAAAGCAAGTTTAGCAAAATAGCTGAATATAAAGTCAATATTCAGAAATCAAAAGCATTTTTGTATACCAATAATGAAACATCAGAGATGGAAGCTAGAAAGCAAATCCTATTTACCACAGCAACAAGAAAAATAAAGTACTTAGAAATCAACTTAAACAAGGAGGTAAAAGACCCCCTACTCAGAAAACTACAGACCATTGAAGAAAGAAATCAAGGAAGATGCAAATAAATGGAAGTATACACCATGTTCATGGATAGAAAGAATTAACATTATTAAAATGTCCATACTACTCAAAGCAATTTATAGATTCAATGCAATCCCAATTCAAATACCAATGAAATACTTCACAGGTAAAGAAAAAATACTTCAAAAATTTATATGGAGCCAACAATGCCCATGCATAGCCACAGCAATCTTCAGAAATAAAAACAAGGTAGGAGGAAACACAATGCTGGATATCAAACTATACTACAAGACTACTGTAATCAAAACAGCCTCTTACTGGTATAAGAATAAACATATAGAACAATGAAATAGACTAGAGAGCCCAGAAATAAAATCAGGACTCTATGGTCAACTAATATTTGACAAAGAGGGAAAGAACATAAAGTGGAGTAAAAACAGTCTCTTCAATAAGTGGTGTTGGGAGAACTGGACAACAACATGCAAAAAGATAAAACCAGACCACCAACTTACACCATACACCAAAATAAACTCAAAACCATTAAAGGCCTTACACATAAACACCATAATGTGTCCTGGAGAAAAATATAGGCAGTAAAATTTTAGATATTCTACACAGAAATATGTTTACTGATACTTCTCCATGGGCAAAGGAAATCAAAGAACAAATAAACAAATGGGACTATATCAAATTGAAAAGTTTCTGTTCAGCTAAAGAAAACACCAGCAAAATTCAAAGGGAACCAACTGTATGGGAAAACATATTTGCCAATGATACCTCAGACAAGGGTTTGATATTCAAAATATATAAAGAATTTATATGACTCAACACCAGGAAACAGACAGCCCAATTAAAACATGGGCAAAAGACCTGAACAGACAAAGGACCCAAAGGCATATGGAAGAATGCTCAACATCACTAGCCATAAGACAAATGCAAATTCAAACCACAATAAGATACCACCTCACACCTATCAGAATGGCAATCATCAACAAATCAACAAACAACAAGTGTTGGCGAGGACGTGGGGCAAAGGGAACCCTCATGCACTGTTGGTGGTAATGCACGCTGGTGCAGCCACTATGGAAAATACTATGGAATTTCCTTAAAAAACTAAAAACGGAACTGTCTTTTGATCCAGCAATTCCACTACTAGGACTATATCCAAAGAACCCTGAAGCACCAATTCATAAGAACCTATGTATTCCTATGTTTATAGTAGCACTATTTACAATAGCCAAGTGCTGGGAACAGCCTAAGTGCCATCAGTGGATGATTGAATCAAAAAATTTTGGTACATTGACACAATGGAATACTACACAGCAGAAAGAAAGAAGGAACTCCTAACCTTTGCAACAACATAGATGGAACTGGAAAGAATTATGCTCAGTGAAATAAGCCAGTCAGTGAAAGACAAATACCATATGATCTCACCCATTACAGGACAATAATGAACAAAACAAACATGCAAAACAGAATCAGATACATAAATAAAATGAATAGACTTTCAGTGGGCAGAGGGGAAGGGGAGAGGGGAGGAGGAGGCAAAGAAGTGGAGCAGTTTAGTCAAAGAACTAGCGTGGAAGAACCATGAATATGGACAACAAGTGGGATTGACTTTGTGCAGGAGTGCATGGGTGGCGAAGGGTATAGAGGGAAGGAAAAAGGGGATGAATGTAATACAACAGTACAATTAAATAAATAAATAGAAAGAAAGGAAAAAAAAGAAAAAGAATGAGATCAGCAGCCCTTGTAGGCGTTGATGTGAGCAGTGGGGAAGGGAGTGTCTCCTCCTACTCTGAGCCTCAAGGTGGGGACTTAAGGATGGTGCTGACATGAAACACTGAAAAGCAGGGTGGTTCACCCCTGGTAGGGGTAGGTTGGTCTGCTTCCCCTGGGAGTAGAGCAAGTGTCTGAAACAGAATGGCGAAGGTATGAATAATGGATTAGGAAGATGGGGGAAGAACTAACACTGATGGTTTAACCAAGGATATTGATTATCCAAAGAGTTGTTCTCCTTTGGTGTATTCCCTCAACCTTACATCCAATGAACTAATATGCACATAGCATTTCACAGCTGACAAGAGTTTCCATGTGCATTATCACGTTAGTTTTCTGACTGATCTCTATTGATTATTCCCATTTTACAGAAGAGGAAACTGAGGACAAGGGTGGATAAGTGACTCCAACAAACAGGAAGTGGCAGTGCCCAGAAGTGAGGTCTCAGATTCTCTTACCATGTATATCTCTCCTTCATACATTTCCACTCTGATCATCTCAGTGCAAAGAAAACACTACTCTCCTGGTGGTCTTTGTGACCAAACATGCCCTGAAAATTGTCATCCTCAGGATGTGAAGATAGGAGGAGGCCAATTTGAATTGGTTCAAGGGCAGAGGCCCATCTGCCTGGGC
This sequence comes from Noctilio leporinus, assembly GCA_004026585.1. Taxonomy (NCBI): domain Eukaryota; kingdom Metazoa; phylum Chordata; class Mammalia; order Chiroptera; family Noctilionidae; genus Noctilio; species Noctilio leporinus. Next base: position 5,099 of record PVIW01016285.1, on the reverse strand, counting down.
AGCACTGAATGTGGCACATCGATTAGGGACAAATTCAGAGCAGAGTTCTGCATGGCTTATTGGAGCTAAATAGCCTTTGTTTAGCAACTATCTGTGCGTTAAAGAGTTTGAGTACCTTTGAAGTAGAACAAAGGGTCTAGAAAGGCCATTTGGAGATTTGAGAGGAAAACAGATCTGGATGAAAGGGCCTGCACCCTACTCTCCCAGTGCCTCCTTAGGGAAGGTTTGGCTGGATTGTACAGAGCAGATCTGGGAACTGGGAATGGGGCACCTCCTACCAGGCGGTCACCAGTGAGTTGACCCTGACTTTGTGGTTCCCACCTTTGCCAGGAATACCCCTAAGATAAGCCAGCTCCTGTCCAAGCTGTCCCCTAGGAAGTGCCTGCTGTCTACTGATGACAGTCATTATACTTGTTTGTTTAAAGCATCATTGGTTCTCTGTACACAGTTGTGGGGCCTCACAAAAATAAGGAAGGCCAACATCTGAGGGCAGCGCCTCAGATCCTGCTCAGACACATAGTGCCAAGATAATAATTATAAACCTCTCCAGCCAATTGTACATACCAGATCTGGTACTAAGGTCAGGAGTGAGAAATGCCAAGTTTTCATATACACTATCTATCATGTGCTGACACCTCCATATCCCATTTTAATCCTTTGACTCACAATTTCAATGCTAGTAGTTTATTCCAAGGAAACCATAAAATATATGCACAGAGATTCCCTGGACAACATTGTCCACCATCCTATTTACAGCAGTATAAAGTAAAACAGTTTAAATATGAGCATATACAGTACTTATTATAAAGTATTATGCAGTCACAAAGGGTCACCACTAACCCATAAAGCACCTTTGTATTCCTTGGCGTAGACACAGTCCTGGCCCTGAATGTATTACTTGAATAGTTTAAGTTTCCTTTCGTTACCCTGGCCAAATATCCTTGCACATAACCTACACAATCATTTGCTGAATGTTTTTTTTTTTTTTTTTAACTTGGTGTAAAAAAAAATAAAAGAGGAGGGAAGATGGCGACAGAGTAGAGAGCAGTGCTGATGGTGTTCTCGAGTACCAAAGCAGCTAGAGGACAAGATAGGGAGCGTGAGACGACTTCAGGAACCTAGGAATTGGAGTGGGCAGCAGCTGGACACAGGGGAGCACAGCCCAGAGGCAGAGGAGGCCAGAAGGACAGTAGGTGACGCGTTCTTGACCGACCAGCTGGCAGGCCGAGGTTGGCTCTGAGCAGTGGCGGCTCTGTCAAGAGGGGCGGGTTTGACTGAGGCCAGCTCCGGGCTCCCTTGCGACTGGAAGTCTCAACAGTGAAGTGCGGGCAGCGAGGGCAAACGCCTGAGGGAACGCGGAGTTGAACTCCTGCAGGGGAGGGACTGCATAAGAGACTCACTCCAGCAACAGGGAGAGGAGGCTCCGCACAGGGCTAGAGGCTCAGGAGAAGAGTCCTGCGGGAAGCTGGAGCCGGGGAGCAGGGAAGTGCGCTGGCCGGGGCGGCTAGAGGGCCGAAAACGGTGCTGCTGGGCCACCAGGAAAACAGCAGCTAGAAGCCCCTGTGAGGGGGGAGGCCCAGCCCTGCGCAACCACACAAGCCCCCAGGCTCCGCAGAAACTCCAAACGGCCAGTGGGCGAGCCAGCGAGCCAGAACTAGTAGCTGGGGCAACTGACCAGCCATTGCTGGAGACAAAGGCCGCACCGCCCACGCCTGGGAGGGGATCATCCCAGAGGCCTCCTAAAGGGCTCCGTGGAGAGCTAGTTGGCTTGGAGGAGTGGTGCCAGCTCCGGAAGGGAGGGACAGTGTAGGCGGACCACAGACAGTGTTGACGGACAGGCCCGGCCTCCTCCCGGAACTGCAGGGGTAGGGCCAGTTGTCACAGGGACCAGCGAAGTTGCAGGCTGCCCTGCAGAAGTGCTGGATGCTCATCACGGGCAGGAACCTCCACCAGGAGTGGGAGGGGGCTCCCCGCGGGCTCCAGAACACCGGCAGCCCTAAAACCCATTTAGGCTGCAGAAAGCCCAGCCTACCTGGGGGCAGACACTCAGAATCAGCCCTACTGTGACAATCAGAGGCCCTGCCACGCGCCAAGACCAGCTAGAATATAGACTATAAAGTCCTGACCAAGAAAAAGAGGAAGCATCAGGAAAGGGATTGCTGCCAATCTCAAGCACCTGAGTTATACCGAGAGCAATATGAACTATTAATCCCCAACATATCCTTTGCAAAAGTTACTTATCACATATTCTTAATCCCCACCATACCTCAATCCACCTAAATACCCAAGACCCTCCCCCTACTCTCGAATTAAAGTCTACTCACTCTGTGGCTATAATGCATTCCCAGTCCTCAATCTAAGTATTCCTCCCTTCCCCAGCCCTTCTAAACCCTTTCCTTATTCTTTTCTTCCTTCCTCTTTTTTTTAAAATTTTTCGTTTGCTTTCCTTCCTGGTAAAGCCCACAGGTTCTGGCTCCACCTGGACCAATCAGAAATCATAAAGGGGGAACACACAGCTAAAACCTTTCTTTATTAATATTGATTTCTCTTTCTCTTGTAACTTTCTCGCCCCATCCTTTTTTTTTTTTTTTTTTTTTTCTTTCTTTCTTTTTTTCTTTCTTTCTCCCTTCTTTTCTCCCTGATAAAACCCATTGGTCCTGGCTCCACCTGGACCAAACAGAGACCATAAAGGGTGAACAGACACCTAAACCGTTTCTTTATTAATACTGATTTCTCTTTCTCTTGTGACTTTCTCCCTTTCTTTCTGTCTTTTTTTTTTTTTCCTCTGCTAAAAGCCCTCATGTCCAGGCTCCATCTGGATCAGTCAGGGATTATTAAGGGTGAACAGTCATCTAAACCCTTTCTTCTTATTATTATTATCATTTTTACTTCGTTTTTCCTTTTTGCAATTTGTTTTTTCTTTGGTTTGGTTTGGTATTTTGTTTTCGGTTTTTTTTGTTTGTTTGTTTGTTTTTGTTTTTGTTTTTTGTTTTATGTTTTTATTTTTGTTTCTGCTGAAAGCCCACAGGCCCAGAATACAACCAGACAGCCCAAATAAAGGACACACCAAAAACAGCAAGTGGAGAAAATCTAGGAGACAGCAACATTGAACTCCACAAATCTCCTATCACAGAAGGGTGCTCAACTAAGGCAAGGAAGCAAAGCAGGTTAACTCAAGGAAAGAACAAAAATAAATAAATAAAAAACAAGAACAGACAACCAAAATGGGGAAAAAAAGAATCAGTCCATCTCCAAAAGGAAAGGAAGAATTCCCAGAAAGAACACAAAATGAAACAGAGGAACCTGGAAAATCAGATAAGGAATTCAAAAGAATGATGATAGAGAAGCTCAATGAGCTCAGCCACATCAAAGAAAACTATAAACAACTCCAGGAGAACTACAAAGAACTCCAGGGAAATTACAAAGAACTCCAGGGAAGTTACAAGGAACTTACTGAGAACTACAACAGCATGAAAAAGGACATGGAAACTATCAATAAGTGCCAGGAGGAAATGAAGAATACAATTTCTGAATTGAAGAATACAGTAGAAGGAATCAACAGTGGGCTAGAGGAAGCAGAGGACAGGATCAGCGAGTTGGAGGATAATGTAGACAAATACTCCAGGACAGTACAAGAGAATAAAAAAAGGATGAACAAGACTGAAGAGGGCTTAAGAGAGCTGCAGGACAATATGAAACATAACAACATCCATATCAAAGGGATACCAGAAGGAGAAGAGAAACAAGGAATGGAAAACCTGTTCAAAAGAGTCATGATAGAAAATTTCCCTAACATGATGAGTGAAAACATTAATCCAGTTGAGGAAGCACAGAGGGTCCCAATGAGGATCAACCCAAACAGACCAACACCAAGGCACATTATTATTAAAATGGCTAATTTCAAAGACAAAGAGAGAATCCTAAAAGCATCAAGAGAGAAAAGACAAGTAACATACAAAGGGGCTCCAATAAGGCTATCAAAAGATTATTCAACAGAAACAATTCAAGCCAGAAGGGGATGGCAAAAAGTATTTCAAGTCATGGTAAACAAAGGCCTGCAACCAAGAATACTCTACCCACCAAGGCACTCATTCAAGATAGAAGGAGAAATAAGGAGCTTCCCAGACAAAAAAAGACTAAAAGAATACATCTCTACCAAACCAGCATTGCAAGAAATGCTAAAGGGTCTGCTCTAAAAAGAAGTAAACAAATGAAATGAAGAAACAGAGAAAGCGAAAAAGGAATACAGACACAAAGGGAGAAAATGGCAATGAATAAGTATCAATCAATAATAACCTTAAATGTAAATGGATTAAATGCACCAATCAAAAGACATAGGGTAGCCGAATGGATAAGACAACATGACCCACATATATGCTGTCTTCAAGAGACCCACCTCAGAACCAAAGATCGACACAGATTGAGAGTGAAGGGATGGAAAACTATATATCAAGCAAATGGAAATGAAAAAAAAAAGCTGGAGTAGCAATACTGATTTCAGATAAAATAGATTTTACAATGAAGGACATAAAAAGGGACAAAGATGGACATTTCATAATACTTAAGAGAACAATCCATCAAGAAGAAATAACTCTGATAAACATATATGCACCCAACATAGGAGCTCTGAAATATATAAGGAAAATCTTGGAAGACTTTAAGAAAGACATAGACAGCAACACACTAATAGCATGGGATTATAATACCCCACTATCAACAATGGACAGATCTTCCAAACAAAAAATCCCCAACGATGTTGTGGCATTGAACAACACTCTAGAGGAAATGGACCTAACTGATGTATACAGAGTCTTTTACCCCAAAGAAGCAAAATACACATTCTTCTCAAATGCACATGGATCACTATCCAAGATAGACCACATGGTATGTCACAAGACACGCCTCCACAAATACAGGAAAATTGAAATCATACAAAGTATCTTCTCAGATCACAATGGCTTGAAACTAGAAACCAAATTCAAGGGAAAAACCCCAAAATTCTCTAACTCATGGAGACTGAATAACATGCTTTTAAGCAATGAAGGGGTCAACAATGAGATCAAAGATGAAATCAAAAAGTTCCTGGAAACAAATGACAA
>PVIW01016284.1:0-17092 GCA_004026585.1 Noctilio leporinus | reverse complement strand
GCAATGAAACTGGGTTTAGGAGACTTACTCCAACTGAAGTTAAGGATTACTTAGCTGCCATTGCCTAATAATGAAGTGACCAAAAAATTCAGAATTTCAGATAATTGTTCTTCTTAAAAATGTTTAAAGTATGTTTCGTTTTGCAAACTTTTGCATACATATTTCTACATGATTTAATGGACCGCTGTTTTTAAAATGAACATGAATCATAATAAAGTGCTTAATCCAACTTCCAGCTTTTTAGGAGTTAGTAAAATTTTAAAATGCTTGATTTCTGGAAACTACATTGCAAAACTGTGGTGAAATCAGTCTTTAGTCTTTATACAATTTTGGTTAAGTCAAATCTTATTTCCCATTTTACTACCAGATATTGTCTATACTTTAACAATAAAGCAAAATGCTGATTTTGATAAAACACTATTGGAGGTGAGAGAATCTGCAGGCTTTAATGGATTCATGAGACAAGGTTGGAAACAGGGATGTTTCTTAGGCACCATTAGGTGTGGTTCAATAAAACTCTAGGGTGTTCTGTGAGACAGAACTGTAGCTTTAAAGAGTACTAAGCCAATTAAGTCCATAGGAGATATACGGTATGTAAGTAAGTAAATTATGTACCAGTTCCTATTAGTTTCTCCATCACAATTAGGCAAATGTATTTTAAAAGAGCTCTTCAGTTTTACTAGACTTTAAAGTCAAGGATGGATGGACATAAGCACTGGAAATAAAATACTACTTAAGTATCAAAACTATGGTTTAAGACTCCCTTTTTCATGTAATCTCAAGAGTAACCAGAACCTTTACTGGAAAGTAAGGTCCATGCAAGCAAGCAAATAGAGTATCTGAACTGTTATTTTCATTATATATGAAGGCATAATGTAGTTTTCTTTGTCTTTTTTAGGGTATGTTAGGATAACAGAAATCATCATTAGTCTGGTTCATAAAACATAGAGTTGTGTTATTTTTATCAACAGAAATAGTATTTCCATGATTTAAATGTAGTTCAAAAGATTTTGACTAACATTTAGCCAACTTCAGGGAAAAAGAATCTTGGAGCGTATTTGTCAGGATTCCCAGTGCTGCCTACCAGGACTCCAGCAGAAGCATTATTATGGTACATAGCAACTTATTTCAAGATATTTGTCTCGAAAACCTCATCTAATAATCTTTCTTTATGGGCTGTTACTATATTGTGAATCCAGCTGACTAGAAAGAGAAGGTAGTGATAAAAAGGGATGGTTTTCAGAGTCAGCTCTCACCTCTCCTATTTACTGGCTAAGACACTGCACAAGGTAATTATCTCAGAGGATTTTCTAAAAGTAAATTTTAATAATGCAAGTGAAAGTCCTGGCAAGTTTAATGGTTTGGTTAAGTACTTTTTTAAGTTTTAATTGCCATTGAATTAGATCTGTGAAGTTCAACATTAGAAAACCAGAGGAATGCCAAAGTTCTACAAATCAAAAAAGGGAAATGTAAAGGTATTTACATTCAGGACAAAAGGAAGCCACATGGATTTTCTTTCAGAATAAAAAGAAGAAAAATTAGCTGAAGCAGATTGCATTGAGAGTTGAATCCTTGCCTCTTGCCTCATTAAATGTGAAGCATAGTTCAATTGAAGCTGTTCGTTCTTTTCATTGACCTTAAAAATAAGCCCTTGGCCCTGGCTGAGTAGGTCAGTTGGCTGGAGCATCATTCCAATATGCCAAGATGGCAGGTTCAAATGCCTGGTCAGAGCACATACCAGAATCAACCAATAAATGAATGATTAAGTGAACAACAAATTAGTTTTTCTCTCTCTCCCTTTCACTAAAATTAGTAAATAAAAAATAAGTAATAAGCCCTCCTTTTGGTTTAGTTGGTTTAGCAACTAATTCCCTACATAACTAAATATTCCAAAATTCTAGTCATTTCTTGCCTGTAGATTCTAAAGTTTCAAAATTTGACTGTCATAGTCCCTGTCTTATTTTTAGTTCAATTTGTATCTTTAAAATTTTGTCTACTTGTCCTTTTTTCTAGTTCCTCACTGAACCATGAATTTAAGTTTGCAAAACAATTATTAGCAATGAGACATGGCAATATTTAAAATTCACAATGAAAGGTGAAATAAGGAAGACTAATACTGATCTTTACAATTATTGAGTGCTCTTTGGGTACTAATCAGGTGATAGGGGTGGTCAAAAGAATTTTCACTATTTAGTTATGTTCATGGACCATAGACCAAAAGTGCCAAATCTCAGTCCTTAACCACAGCACTTTATTCCTTGCCCTTGGAGTCAAACTTATGGAACCCTGAAGAAACACAAACTTGGGTGTAATAAGATGAAGGGATTAGCCAAAGTACATAACAAGCATAATTCAGACAACAATGTGATGGGCCTTGGGGAACGGGGGAGGGTGTATGGTGGCAGGGGATAGGTGCAAGTTGGCAAAGGGGGGAAAATTAGGACATCTGTAATGTCAACAATTTTAAAAAGTGGAATATTTAATGAATTACCTAAGAACTCAAAGGATGGAACTCCTTTGATTTAGAATTACACTTTTCCTGAAACCCAGTCCAGTGGTTTTGTTTTTGTTTTTATTTTTTAAGATTTTATTTATTATTTCCATAGAGAGGGGAAGGGAGAGAGGCAGAGGGGAAGGGAGAGAGGCAGAGAGGGAGAGAAACACCAATGCATGGTTGCCTTCCACCTGCCTCCAGCCACGGAACTAGCTGGAGAACTGGCTGGAGACCTGGTTATGTGCCCTGGCTGGGGAATTGAACCAGCGACCTTTGGGTTTGCAGGCTAGCGCCTTACCCACTGTGCTACCAACCAGCCAGGACCCAAAGTCACATTGCCTCATGTGGTTTCCTCAAGAACAAGCAGTTCCTACTGCCATGAACGTATTTTAAAAGATAACTAACACTTCATCAAAAGCCATGACCTTGAATTTCAGCACTTTTAACTTCTTTAGGTATTTCACATAAGTATTCTATTTCAAAATAGGCTTACATGATTATTTCTCAGTTCCTGAAGTTTAGCAACTATGTAAACTTTATTCTGCAAGGTGAGAATTTAGAACACAATATCACCCCCATTTTCCCTCTCTGCCTCAATTTTATTGGATCACAAATGTTTTAAGAGGTTTTTATTATGGTTGTGTAAGCATACTGTAATTACATTTTCTAAATTTTCCTGGAGATGATAAAGCCTTTTATTGGCTTCGTTTTCTGTGTAGCTGTCCCAAATTCTTGCTAGTTTTCCCCAACAGGACTGTAAAACCCTCAACTTTTTTCATGGTCATATATCAAGTTATCTAGCAGCTCTAGACCACTCCTTCAAACCCATACCCCCAACTCCATTCAAGGAGTTTCTTGGAACCCTCTGTCCTTAGTTGGCAGGGCTTAAAAATTCTAGGTTAGAAATAATTATCTTCAAAGCATTACTTTGCTTCTTGTTGTTACATTCCAGTGTTGCTGATGAGAAGTCTAATGCTATTGTGTATGTGTGTTGCCAAGTCCTTTACACCTTTTTGTCTCCCTTGCAGCCCTTAGGGTTTGCTTTATCCACAATGTTCTGAAGTCTTACAGTGAAGTGACTTTGTGTGAGTTTCTTAAGAAAAATATAATTCATGTACCATATAATTTACCCATATAAACTCTGCAATTCAATAGTTGTAGTACATTCAGTTGTGCAAACATTTCCATAACCTAATTTTTTAAATCATGTTAAAATATACATAACATAAAAGTTACCATTTTAACTATCTGTAGATGTAAAATTCAGTGGCATTTAATTCCTTCACAATGTCGTGTAATCACCACCACTATGTATATCCAAAATTATTTTTTATTTCCAACATAAGTTCTATAAATCATTAAAAAAAGAAAAGAGTTTGTATCTTTCAGGTCAGCCACAATGTTCACAATCTTTGCCAGGTTAACATCAATTATTATGCTGAGTTCTCAGTAGGCTTTTGCGCTGTAGAAATTGGTATCTTTTCAGTTTTGGTAACTTTTCTATTGAAAAGTTACCAAAAGTATTGAGACAGTACCTCATAATTTTCTTTGCTTTTATTTCTAAAACGAAATTGGATACTAGCTTCTTTTGTTGTTGCTACATTTTTCACCTTTTCCTGCTTTGGGGTGGATTTTTACCCACTTTTCCTACTTTTCTATTAATGTTTAAGATTTGGGATGACAGTTTTAATTTTGAAGAACTCATTCCTATACTTGATCACCTCTCCTTGAAAACATTTTTTGATTCATGGCTTGTAATACCTATTATCTGAGGATGCTAAAGAATTTTTTTTTTTTTAAAGATTTTATTTATTTAGCTTCCAGCTGTGGACCTGGCTGGAGACCTACATGCCACCTTGTTATGTGCCCCAGCTGGTAATTGAATCAAGCAACCTTTGTATTTGCAGGCCGGCACCTATCTGCTGAGCCACCAGCCAGGGCTAAAGAATGTATATATATATATATTTTTTAAATTTTATTGTTGTTGTATTACATCCATCCCCTTTTTGCACCTAAAGAATATTTTTTGAAACTTATTCATTCTGTTTACTTCAAATTCTAAACAGAAAAATGTTTGGGAGTGTTATTTGTGAATAAACTCCAAATCTCACCGTGGTAGGGGGTGAATATCACCATTTATAAATCATTTCTCTATGGTCTTTCATTTGCTCAGTTTCACCAGAATAAAAAGATTTTTAGGAGAGGGTGGGTGGTGGGGAGAATGGGACCGAAGTGCCAGCATTCTAGGAGAGGCAGAGGATGGACCCATAGCATTTCTCTTCAATAGGAAAATTTTCATCCTTTTTCTGATATGTCTAGAACCCCTCTGGTTCCCTATCTTTATTGTCATAAACGCTAGTCTTCTGCCCAGCTGCACAGAATTGGGAGCGAGGACGTGGGTGTTCTTTTATATAGATTTCAGCCGTGCCTATTTTAAATTCTGCCTCATTGCTCCCCTCCCTTCTGCTTTCCAGGCATCTGTCTGCAGTTTTCAAGCCATTATATGGTTCTGCTTTGTGAATTCAATTATTTGATGGGGACGGTTTTCTTCACTCCTAACTCGTCCATCTTTAGAGAGGCTGTGTTCGAATAACCTCTCTGTGGCAGACTTAACTATAAAATAATGACTACCCTTTGTGTAGTTGAGAAAATGGAATAAATTATACGTGAAAAGCACTTAGAACAATGCCTGCCATATAGAAACATTGAACAATTATCGCTCTTTGTCTTCCAAAAGTGTCATGTGCACTTGTCTCATTCTTTTTTTGGGTATACTCTATTTTCATTTCTTTACTGTCATTGAAGAAAGATTTGAGGAAGGCATATATAGGATTAATTTTCATTTGAAGTCATTTTAATTTTCAGAATTAGCCGTATTATAATAAAGCCTTAACCTTTCTGGGTGACTTTGAGCACTACCAGGCTAGTATAAATTTCCTGGCCTTTAAAAAGTTACCTAATCATTTGCTGTCTTTGGAAGAGCAGCTCATCTCTATGTCCCACTTTCTATGGAGAGCCCATATAGTGTAATGGAAAATGCTTTGGCCTGGAGTGAGAGATCCCAGCTCCAGCGCTTAACAGATGTAGAACCTTTGCCAAAAATTTTTCTTAAAAAGCCATTGCCTGGCACTCAGTAAGGGTTTGAGTAAGGTGTACTTGGCTAGAGCTGGGCAACCGGGAGAGTTTCTCCACTAAAATACACAGACTGCCACTCAGGAAAGGTTCAACCATGGGTAGGTACTAAGGTGCGGTATCAGCCTACCAGAGACCCTAGAGATGGAGATGTTTACGCCCCAGTTGGCGGGGAGGTAGAAGCCCGCGAACTCCACCCTACTTTCCTGGGGCCCAGTTGCTGTGTGTCTACAAGTGCAACCGGGAGCGGGGGCGGTAGAAGCCAAGTGCCATCAACAAACATGGCCGCCAAGTTAGCCTCAGTCCCGTTCTGGAGACCGCGCTGCCGCCTGGGAATCCGGGTTCTGCGTCATCCGGCGCAGGGTCACCTGGAGCGGAAAGCACCCGAGGCGGTTCGGCGCGCGGGCGGAGCAGTGGTCTCGGCCTGAGTGGGGAGGGGGCTGCTGTGAGGTTTCCCGGTTGGTCCCAGCTTGGCGCGTGCACGTGTTCGCTGCTCGCGGGCCTAGGTGCTGCGGGTGAGGAACTGGGTAAGGGAAGGGCAGAGGGAGACGGGAGCTTCTTTGAGGCCCGGAGGGGACTGAGCTGGGACGGCCTAGGAGAAGGGTGGCAGGTGCCGGGCCTCCGCGCCTTGCGTCCGCCCTGCTCCACCACTCGGTCTTGGGCTGGTTCAAGCCCAAGCCCGCCAGACCGGTTTCAGCGGTATTATTGGACCTCGCAGGACTAGTGCCTGCACAGAAGGCCTAGCTGACTTCGTGGCCGCCTCAGACTGTACAATAAAGTTTAGTTGATCTTCACAGTGGGGGGAGGGAACCATATTAGTGGACTCCTGTGTTTTAAAATGTATTCTGTTGTCATGAAATGCAGGAATGAGGCATGTGTCCTGCGCCCATCAAGAAGGAGATTAGTCAGCCTTAGTGTGGATATTTTAGGGTTATTTTGGGTTTGTTACTTTCTGTATATAGTTTTATTTTAATCATTTTATTTTGACTTTACGAGTTTTCATTAATGTTTATACACAACCAAAGACTAAGGCTGCTGATAGGGAATTGCTTACATAGCACATTGCGGAACTCCTGCATTTAATCCTGACCCTGGACATTCTGTGGACCACATGACCTTCAAACTGAAGAAATAAAAGATCTCAAGTTTGTAAGAATTTCAGTACACCTAAGGAAGAGTTATGAAGTAGAGCTATCATTTTTCTCTTTAGCTGTCAGAAGAGGGAGTCACTCCAAAATTAGACATGCAGAAACTCAGTTTTCTAGACTCAGCCTCCATAAACTTTGTTGCTAGATTGAAGTATTGTAGTGTAATTTTTGAGGACTTAAAATTTGCCTTGTTTCTTTTCTCTTGATAGGAAAGAAATAATGCTGTCAGCATGTCTGCACACTCCATGCTCTGTGAACGAATCACCATAGCCAAGGAACTGATCAAGAGAGCAGAATCACTCTCTAGATCAAGAAAAGGTGGCATTGAAGGTGCTGCAAAGCTGTGCAGCAAATTGAAGGCTGAATTAAAATTTTTACAGAAAGTGGAAGCTGGGAAAGTAGCTATTAAGGAATCCCATTTACAGAGCACTAATTTAACGCACCTAAGAGCTATAGTGGAATCAGCAGAAAATCTGGAAGAAGTTGTTAGTGTTCTCCACGTTTTTGGTTACATAGATACCTTGGGAGAAAAGCAGACCCTTGTGGTGGATGTTGTTGCAAATGGTGGTCATACTTGGGTGAAAGCCATTGGCCGAAAGGCTGAAGCTCTGCATAATATTTGGCTGGGCAGGGGCCAATATGGTGACAAAAGCATCATTGAGCAAGCTGAAGACTTCCTTCAGGCCAGTCACCAGCAGCCAGTACAGTATAGCAATCCTCACATCATCTTTGCATTTTACAACAGCGTCTCCAGCCCCATGGCAGAGAAGCTGAAAGAAATGGGCATATCTGTGAGAGGAGACATAGTAGCAGTTAACTCTCTGGTAGATCACCCTGAAGAGCTGCAACCCAGTGAGAGAGAATCAGATGATGAAGGCCCTGAACTTTTCCAGGTGACCCGAGTAGACCGAGAGAATATACTAGCAAGTGTTGCGTTTCCTACAGAGATTAAGGTTGATGTGTGCAAAAGAGTAAATCTGGACATTACTACTTTAATCACATATGTATCTGCCCTCAGCTATGGAGGTTGCCACTTCATCTTTAAAGAAAAAGTGCTCACAGAACAAGCAGAGCAAGAGAGAAAAGAGCAGGTTCTTCCACAACTTGAGGCATTTATGAAGGACAAGGAGCTGTTTGCCTGTGAATCTGCTGTCAAGGATTTTCAGTCTATTCTAGATACATTAGGGGGACCTGGGGAGAGAGAGAGGGCCACTATGCTAATTAAGCGAATTACTGTGGTGCCAGACCAGCCATCTGAGCGGGCCTTGGGACTAGTGGCCAGTTCAAAAATTAATAGTCGTTCATTAACGATTTTTGGGACAGGAGACACCCTAAAAGCCATCACAATGACCGCCAATAGTGGTTTTGTCAGAGCTGCCAACAACCAGGGTGTTAAATTTAGTGTGTTTATCCATCAACCCAGAGCACTTACTGAGAGCAAAGAGGTTCTAGCCACCCCTTTACGAAAAGATTGCACAGCTGACACTGAACACTGAGTATTACGGAAATAAGTTTTTATACCAAAGTCTGGGTCTGCCCATTTTAATTGGAAAAAATAAAAGTGTAGTAAAAGTAACTTAGAAGTTAAACAAGTAGAGTTGATTTGTTTCTCATCTATAAAGTATATAACTTCCTAAAGTAGAAAAAACACAAGAGACAACCTTATTTATCAATTTGTCTACATTATAGTAATTAAGAACAGAAGTACATTTATGTAAGGCTTTTAGCTGTGTCAAAATGCTTTTACCTTTTGATTCAGTAGGGCTACAACCCCATCTACTGGTAATTACATTTCATGGACTATGGCTACACTGCTTGCATTAAACATCTGGTGAAAACTGAAACTTGTTTCCTATTACATGGGTTTATCAACAGATAATGGGTTAAAGGTAGGAGGTAATAGTATATAATTTAGATTCTAAAGTTATGGCCATCATTAATGCCATAAAGAGAAACATTGATTGCTATGTCAAGTGCAGTCTGGTTATGTTTACAAAAAATATAGAATAAAGTAATTATTCTTTCTTTTTCAAAATAAACTCTGATCTTGCAAGTCCTGTGGATCTTTTGATACACCTTTGTGAAAAGAAAGATAGCCAACAATTACACTACTATCAACCTAGGACATTTAAGGCAAAATACTAATTTGAACAAATTGAAAAAGTTATATAAAACATAAAAAGAATTCAGATCCTTTAAATATAAACAGTCCCCATGTTGCAGATATTTGAATTACGAATCCTACTTTTTATTTTTGTAAGTGGTGAATGGCAACTGTATTGTCTTGCTGTTGTGAAATGGTGACAGGGAGATTCCATATTTGTTGAATGACGCTTTGTAATTGAGATGAAATGTTTATGTCTATAATGTGCTAGGTACTTAATTTGTAACAAAACAAATTAGTAGATACTTATTCACATTTGAAAAATTGAGCCCTTAGGTTTTAAACTAAGTGTAGGAGCCAGTATTAAATGATTTTATGTCTTCACAGCCTAACCTCTTTCTACTGTTTGTACCCTATTTTGTAAAGAGGGAAACCCAGTTTCCAGCTACATTATTTGATGGGGAGGTGCAATTTGATTATTGGGGCCCATGAACATTCTAAAATAAAAGGCAAAAGTAAATGCACAGGGTGTTTCTCTTAGAAGAGATTCTATTACTCAGAACATTTTCTAGGGGTGAATGCTTTGGTTGGTGTTCCAATTTAAAGAGGTATATTTAAATTGCATTGCAACTAAAATTGTCTAGTGTTGGAAATTAGACTTGGGCTTTTTGGAGCACCTATGAAAGTCACGTTAAATACTTATTTAAGTATGGAGAATGATAATAGTCTGGTATGAAAGATAACTGATCTTTGCTGTAAGGAATTCTTAGTCTAAAACAGGTAAACAACTGAAGTATAATTGTATAAAAATCTCTAAATGGATTATGTTTAAAATACTATGAGTACAATAAGTTAGTAATTTTTGCTGTGAGGATGTCAAAGAGGAACTGACATTTGAGAGTCTTAGTGTGATTTTGTAAGATGTATAAAGGGAATGAGTTGAATTGAAAAGGCACAGAAGTGACTGTGAGGGCCTGTTTAAAGTCTAGGCTCATGTCAACAGTTTATTGAAATAGAGCCTTGGCTGGTGTGGCTCAATGGATAGAGCACTGTACTGCGAACCAAAGGTTCACCGGTTCAGTTCCCAGTCAGGGTACATGCCTGAGTTGGAGGCCAGGTCCCCAGTTCAGGTTGCATGAGAAGCAACCACACATTGATGTTTCTCTCCTTCTCTTTCTCGCTTCCATCCCCTGTCTCAAAAAATAAATCTTTAAAAATAAAACTAGAAAACTGGAAGTTCTCTCCAAAGTGGCATTAGAAATCCATAAGCAATTTTTAAGAAATGGTGGGCCATGATCAGATCTCTTACAAGAACAATGAAAACCTCTAGTGTAAAAGATAAAGGAGCAAAAACTATAATGGCCTTGGTGACAGCAGTGATGATGGAATGTAAAATCATGGGTATAGCTTGATTTGTTCAAGACAGAATTAACAATACTAATTTATTCATTAAATACACATTTATGAGTATCATGTGCTAGACAGTAACGAAAGACCAAGCTTCTAAGGAGTATCAAGAAAAAGGTATCAGATTTCTATCCCTGCCTACTATGAATTAATGCTTAAGAACTTGGGATGTTTGCCAACCAGAATACTTAGAGCTATAACACTTTGGAAACAACTGCATTCTAAAGTGGCCACAGTTGTGGTCCTCCAACTGTTACCTTTTTTCCAGACAATGACTACAGTTTTAATGATGCAAAATAATAGATAGCATAATAGATTCTGAGATGTAAAGAATAGAGCCTGCTCTAGAGATGACCTGTATATACCCCCAAAACCACTCAAGCTGATAAAAAGCTATCATGCTATAAAAGTAAAAAGTGAGAGAAGTGATTTAAAAAATGACAAAATGTAGACAATGTTGAGTTAAACATCAGTTAAAAACTGTCAGGTTGAAGGAAATGGTTATACAGCAAAGCAAATGCCAAAAAAATTATGAAAGCAAAATATGTTGAAATTATTACTAGGAATTGAAAGTGATAGGGAAAAGTCATGTTATTTACAAGGGAGTCAACAACTTCATAACATTTTGCCATAAAATTTAGAGCAGTAGAATCTTGGATATCAAACAGGATATGTAAACCACGCTGAATCACTTTCAAATGAGAGGCAAGGATGGACAATGAATGCTGTCCATGTAGGAAAAAACAATATTCTCAAGTAAGCATAAAAACTAGAAAGCATAAGAGCTATAAGACCAAGAAGGAGGTAAAATAGTTTTGGAGAAGGATAGTTAATTATAGGGAGTATCCTATAGCTATACACTTTTGATATATTTGGCAATCTCAATAAAATATAACTTTCTTAGGAAATATGAGTTATAGTTGAAGGAAGAATAGAAAACTAAGTAACTGATAGTCATTGATAAATTATTAAGGTACAGTAGTTAATGACCTGCAAGAAGTTTTCAGGTCTAGTTAACTTCCTTAGATAAGCTGCTGCTGATGATTTTGTTCTCTTATTCTCTTTTTCACCCAATGATTTTAGCATTCATTGATGATTATTACCTGAATTAGTTATTCTATTGAGTGACAAAATGCTGATTTCCCCAATTTAAAAATTTTCTTAGCTATCATTCTTCCATTAAAAACAATAGAGGAACTAAAAAAGGCCTTATAAGCTGAGGCCATTTGGTTACTCTCCTTCTGATATAGCAAAATATATCCTTAATTCTCTAACAGCAATAAAATTTTTGGAGGGAAATTATATTTTGTGAATACCCTATTAGACTCATGAATTACTGTATATTCAAATGTGTCAAAATCAATTACACTTATTTTTGTTATAATTCATTTTATTTCCTTTTTTGGTCTTTACATCTTTATTTTTTTAATTATGCAATTACAGTGGTCCTGACTTTTTCCTCCTTTGCTCCCCCTCCACCCAACACCACCTACTTCCTCAGGCAATCTCTGGATCATTGTTCATGTTCATGAATCATGTGTAAGTTCTTTGGCTACTCCATTTTCTATACTGTCTTTTGCATCCCTATGGCTACTTTGTAACTACCTATTTGTACTTCTTAATCCCCTCACCTCTTCACCCATTCCCCCAAAAGCCCTCTCATCTGGCAACCATCAAAACACTTCCCATATTCGTCATTCTGTCTCTGTTCTTATTTGCTTAGTTTGTTTTTTAGATTCACTTTTTGACAGGTATGTGTTTATTTCCTGGACTTGTGTATCTTTTTCTTTCAGCAGACTAGGAGAATTTTTGGTCATTATTTTAAAAAATAGGGTCTCAATCCCTTACTCTCTTCTGGTATTTGCATGATGTGGATGTTGTTACACTTCATGTTGTCCTAAATGTTTCTTATGCTCTCCTCATTGTTTTTAATTCTTTTTTCTTTTTGCTGCTTTGCTTGGGTGTTCTTTTCTACCTGATCTTCCAAATCACTGGTTGGATGTTCTGCATCATCTAACTTACTGTTTATTTTTTCCAGTGTATTATTTATTTCAGATATTGCATTCTTTATTTCTTTAATTAAAAAAAAATTTATTACTGACTGGTACTTTTGTATTGCTTCTGTATCTTTATCATGCTGTTGACTATCCTTATTACTCTAAATTCTATATCTGATAAACTGGTTACGTCCCTTCCATGTAGTCCTTCTAAAGGATTTTCTTGTTCTTTCATTTGGAGCCTGTTCTTTGTCTTCTCATTTTGGCTACTTCTTTGTATTTGTTTCTTTTTATTAGTAGATCTGCAAAGATTCTGATTCAGGCCATTTCAGATGCTGCCTATTACTAGCCCTGGATAACCTGTTTGGAGCTATCAGCTTCCCACAGCTGTGGATCCCTTGCTGGGCCTGTTTCTGTGCAGAAAGAGCCAGCTGTGCACCAAGGCTAGCTTTTACTAACATCAGGTTGGGAGTGAGTCAGCTAAAGTCTCAGACCTCTCAGAGGTCTGTCTTAGTTGATAAATTTAGTCACTGATATAGCCTCAAGCTGGACTTAGCAGCCTAGGGTAGGATTCCACAGGGTGGAGCAGAGTAATTCCTCTGGGAAAGGTTATTGCTTTCCCTTAGACTGATGCCACTTGGAAGGGAGTGCTCTGCCTGAGAAGGGAGTGCCATACTGCCTCTGCAGTATGGGGAATGAATTACTCAGCACAGGGATCCTGGTCCCTGTTCCTTCAATTCTCTCCTCAGAGCCACCAGTCACAAATTGTCCTCACATTTTTATTTTACTCTTCAGAGTCCAGGGTAAGTGGCTACCAAAGAAACTTTGTGCATTGGCTTTTTAAGAGGCTCAATATCTCCAGCTGTCTCTCCCTGGCAGAAACCTTGCTGCTTTTCACAGTTGGGTATTATCTGGTTCTTTTCCAGGCTCTGGTGCTATAGGCTGGGGAGCCTAGCTTTTGTTTAGACTCCACACTTCTTGGAGGAAAACACTGGCCACTGAAATATTCCTTAGGTGCTACAGCTGTAGCCCATGGGTGTTCAAACAGCACTCTCATGCCTCTTTCTCACTCCCCACTAGTCATGTTGTGATGAAGTGTTTTTTTCCCTCTGTACCTGGTCATAGGGCTTCTCTGTAGATAGTATAGTGTTCAGTTGGTTATTCAGGATGATTTCTCTACAATTTAGTTGTAATTCCAGTTTGGTCCTGGGAAGAGATTTGGGCACCTTCCACTTACTCCTTGGCCACCTTGGATCTTCTGAATATTAATTTGTTATCCTGCTACTTTGCCTACTTTATTTATAGATCTAATTGTTTGTTTGTTTTTTTTCCTGGAGTCTTTAGGGTTTCCTAAACCATGTCCATGTCATTTGAAAATAATGATAATTTTATTTTCTCCCAATTTGGATACCTTTTATTTCTTCTTGTCTGATCATTGTGTCTAGCACTTTCAGTATTATGTTAAATATGAGTGGTGAAAGCAGACATCCCTGTCTTATTCCTGATCTTAAGGGATAATTTTTTGCCCATTGACAATGATATTATCTGTAGGTTTTTAATATATGGCCTTAATTATGTTGAGGTATGCCTTCTTTATTTCTAACTTTGCTGAGAGTTTTTATCATAAATGGGTGCTGCATTTTATTGTTTTTCTGCACCTATTGATACGATCATGTGATTTTAATCTTTTGTTTATGTATCATATTTATTGATTTGCAGATATTGTACCAAACTCACATCCTGAAGATAAATCTTACTTGATCATAGTGTATAATTTTTTCAATGTATTGCTGGATCCAGTATGCTAATAATTTGTTCAGGATTCTATCATTATGTTTATCAGGGATATTGGCCTGTAATTTTTTTGTAGTGTCTTTATCTGGTTATGAAATTAGGATAATGCTGGCCTGGTGAAATGAGCTTAGAGGCCTTACCCCCTCTTGAATTTTTTGGAATAGTTTGAAAGGATAGGTGTTAGTTTTGTTTTTGTGGGTTTTTTTTTTAACATCTCTTTTTTCTTTTAAATATTTTATTTATTATTTTTTAGAGGGAGAGGAAGGAAGTGAGGCAGAGAGGAGAGAGACATCAATGTATGGTTGCCTTTCACCTGCCTCTAGCTCCGGACCTGCTGGAGACCTGGCTTGCAACCTGGTTATGTGACCTGGCTGAGAATTGAACCAGCAACCTTTGGGTTCACAGGCTGATATCTTATCTACTGTGCCACCAGTCAGGGCTTGTTTTATGTTTTAATATTATATTTGGTAAAATTTGTCTGTGAAGCCCAGGACTTTTGTTTGCCAGTTTTTTTAAATTATTGTTTTAATTTCATTAGTTGTTATAGGCCTATTTAGATTTGTCATTCTTCTTGTTTCAGTTTTGGAAGATTGTATATTTCTAGAAATTTATCCATTTTGCTTAAGTTGTCCAGTTGCCTAGTTGTTCAGAGTATTTTCTTACAATTCTTTACATTTCTGTAATACCAGTTGTTACTTCTCTTTTATTTTGAATTCTATTTTTTTTTTTTTTCTTGATGATCTGGTTACAGGTTCATTAATCTTGTTTATGTTTTCAATGGACCAGTTCTTGGTTTCATTTATCTTTTACACATATATTTAGTTGATATGTTATTTATTTCTGCTCTGATCTTTATTATTTCCTTCCTTTCACTTACTCTGAGCTTTGCTTGTTGTTCTTTTTCCAGTTCATTTAAATGTTCAGTTAGCCTTTTACTTGAGATTTTTCTTGCTTCTTGATGTAAACCTATGTACTTTGTTCTCAGGACTGGTATCTCTATGTCCCATAGATGGTGATTTGTTGTGTGTTCATTTTTTTTTTTTTTAATTTTATTGTTGTTGTATTACATCCATCCCCTTTTTGCTCCCCTCTGTCCCCCTCCCCACCCACCCATTCTGTGTGTTCATTTTTATTTGTTTTCAGGTAATTTTAAATTTCTTCCTTGATCTCATTGATAATCCATTCATTACTTAATGTTATGCTACTTACCTTCTATGTATTTGTTTTTGCATATTTTATTGAAGTTCACTTCTAATTCTACGGTATTGTGATCTTAGAAAATGCTTGTTAGGCTTTCAGTATTCTTGAATTTGTTAAGACCTACTTTGTGTCCTAACATATGGTCTGTCTTTGAGAATGCTTCATGTGCATTTGAGGATATTCTGCTGCTTTGGGATGAAATGTTTTATAAGTATCAATTAAATCCATTCAATCTAATGCATGAGTTAAGGTCACATTTTTCCTGGATTCTACCCATTATTTACAGTGAGGTGTTAAAATTTCCTACTATGTATTGCTGTCATTATCTTCCTTAAAGTCCACCAATATTTTCTTTATATTTTAAGGTCCTCCTGTATTGTGTGCATATATGTTTATGAGGGTTATATAATTTTGTTGGGTTGATCCTTTTACTATTATTGTAATAGAGTGCAATGTGGAGATCCCCTGAAAATAGGAGAAAACCCTTACCACCCTTGGTTGGGGAAAAGAAGGTAGTAGATGATACAGTGTTTAAGATACTTTACAAAACAATGGAAACTTAATAGCTGTACCTTTCTTAAATGGAGAAGATTGCTGCCCAGGACTGACATTGTCCAAAAGGTGCACGTGACTTTAAGAGCATATAGATTTGTGACATAGCCCAGGGAGGTGGATGCCCCTGTGTCATGTGAAACTTTCCCTCACTAAAGATAGAAGCTGAGAAAAGGTAAAATGATATGAGGGAATAGGCAAAACTGGCACATCATAGGAGGGGCCAGATATGAGGTCATATAGGAAGTTCTAGAATTCCCATTTAAAATAAGAGTGGGCTGAGAGAGAAGGAGGTAGAGACCACATGAACTGAAAGTGCTTAAGAAGAAGCCACATGGTCTGAAAATGTGTAGACAGGAGTCAACCATGAGGTCTTGTGTGTAAGGGGAAAGCTGTGCAGTTTGGAGTAAGATCATGCCACCAAGTCTGGTGTAAGAAGACAATAGCAGCAGAGCTGATGTAGCTATGTAGGGACCTGCTTAACCAAACACAGATTTGTGAGAGATACTTGGAGCTGAACTGTGACCAGAAGTGTTCAGCTGCAGACATCTGATTCTCTGAACGTGATCCAGTGTAACCATTTCCTTGAACCACTACATGGTGGCTGAGAACAGTGTACCCTGGATTCTGAATGAGAGAACTGCTATGAAAGGATGGCACCCACAAGTGCACATTCCAGGGAGGATGGAGATCTGTTTGTTAGCTGACTTAAGAACAGATAAGGATATAGGGAATTGCTAAGCAGGGTTTTGGCTTATAGCCTTTTGGGGAGCAAGGGAAGTACTGGGTTTCATAGGAGAAAAGGGCTCTGAGCAGAAATGTTCCTAACCTTCCTCCTGCCAAGGTTAGAATTCTGTTAATAAAAACCTGTTTCCTGTGGAAAACAGTATGGGGTTTCCTTAAAAAACTAAAAATGAAACTGCCTTTTGATCTAGCAATTCCACTACTTGGACTATACCCACAGAATCCTGAAACACCAATTCATAAGAACCTATGCACACCTATGTTCATAGCGGCACTATTTACAATAGCCAAGTGCTGGAAACAGCCTAAGTGCCCATCAGCGGATGATTGGATCAAAAAACTTTGGTACATTTACACAATGGAATTCTATATAGCAGAAAGAAAGAAGGAACTTGTGCCCTTTGCAACAACATGGATGGAACTGGAGAGTATTATGCTTAGTGAAATAAGCCAGTCAGTGAAGGACAAATATCATATGATCTCACCCATTACGGGACAATAATGAGCAAAACTAACAACA
>PVIW01016283.1:0-17092 GCA_004026585.1 Noctilio leporinus | reverse complement strand
CACTGCTTATGTTTAAATCCTTTATCCATCTTGAGTTTATTTTGGTGTATGGTGTAAGTTGGTGGTCGAGTTTTATCTTTTTGCATGTTGCTGTCCAGTTCTCCCAACACCATTTGTTGAAGAGACTGTTTTGACTCCATTGGATGTTCCTTCCCCCTTTGTCAAATATGAGTTGACCATAGAGTCCTGGGTTAATTTCGGGGCTCTCTATTCTGTTCCATTGATTTATATGTCTACTCTTATGCCGGTGCCAGGCTGTTTTGATGACAGTAGCCTTGTAGTATTGTTTGAAGTCCGGTACTGTGGTTCCTCCTACCTTGTTCTTCTTTCTCAAGATTGTGGTGGCTATTTGTGGGCATTGTTGGCTCCATATAAATTTTTGTAGTATTTTTTCTATTTCTGTGAAGTATGTCATTGGGATTTTAATTGGGATTGCATTGAATCTGTAGATTGCTTTGGGTAGTATGGACATTTTAATGATGTTAATTCTTCCCATCCATGAACATGGTATATGCTTCCATTTATTTGTGTCTTCCTTGATTTCTTTCTTCATTGTTCTGTAGTTTTCTGAGTACATGTCTCTTACCTCCTTAGTTAAGTTGATTTCTAGGTACTTTAATTTTCTTGTTGCTATGGTAAATGGGATTTGTTTTTTCATTTCTATTTCTGTTGTCTCATTATTGGTATACAAAAATGCTTTTGATTTCTGGATATTGACTTTATACCCAGCTATTTTGCTAAATTTGCTTATTAGGTTGAGTAAATTTTTGGTGGAGCCAATCGGGTTTTGTATGTACACTAACATATCATCTGCAAATAATGACAGTTTGACTTCCTCCTTTCCAATTTGGACACCTTTGATTCCTTTTTCTTCTCTGATGGCTATAGCTAGAACTTCCAAGACAATGTTGAATAGAAGTGGAAAAAGTGGGCAGCCTTGTCTCATTCCTGATCTTAGGGGGAAAGCTTTCAGTTTTTGTCCATTAAGTATGATGTTGGCTTCAGGTTTCTCATAGATGGCCTTTATGATGTTGAGGTATGCTCCCTCTATTCCCATTTTGCTGAGGGTTTTTATCATAAATGGTTGCTGCACTTTATCAAATGCTTTCTTAGCATCTATCGATATGATCAGATGGTTTTTATCTTTCAATTTGTTGATGTAATGTATTAAATTGATTGATTTATGAATGTTGTACCATCCTTGCATCCCTGGGATGAAGCCCACTTGATCATGGTGTATGATCTTTGTCATGTACTGCTGAATCCAATTGGCCAATATTTTGTTGATGATTTTAGCATCTATGTTCATCAGAGATATTGGCCTATAGCTTTTTTTCTTAGTTGTATCTTGCCCTGGTTTTGGGATTAGAATAATATTGGCCTCATAGAGAGAGTTTGGGAGTCTTCCCTCTTCCTGAATTTTTTGGTAGAGTTTGAGGAGGATAGGAGTTAGTTCTTCTTTAAATGTTTGGTAAAATTCACCTGTGTAGCTATCTGATCCAGGGCTTTTGTGCTTTGAGAGATTTTGGATTACTTCTTGAATTTCACTAGTTGTTATTTGCCTATTGAGGCTTTCTGCTTCTTCTGGGTTCAGTTTTGGTAGATTATACCTTTCCAGAAATGTGTCCATTTCATCCAGGTTGTCATATTTTTTTGTCATAGAGTTGTTAGTAGTAATTTCTTAAAATCTTTTGTATTTCTTGAGGTATCAGTTGTGATTTCCCCTCTTTCAGTTCTGATTTTGTTTATTTGGGTTCTCTCTCTTTTTCTTGATGAGTCTGGATAAGGGCTTGTCAATTTTGTTTATTTTTTCAAAGAACCAGCTCCTGGTCCTGTCGATTCTTCGAATTGTACTTTGAATCTCTGAGTTATTTAGTTCTGCTCTGATCTTGATGATTTCCTTCCTTCACTTGCTCTGGGCTTTGTTTGTTGTTGCTCCTCTAGTTCTTGCAGCTTTGTGGTTAGGTGGTTTTTATAAACTTCTTGTAACCTTTTTTGGAAGGCCTGTATTGCTATAAATTTCCCCCTGAGAACTGCCTTTGCTGTATCCCATAGGTTTTGGGCTGTTATGTGTTCATTGTCATTGGTTTCCAGGAACTTTTTGATTTCATCTTTGATCTCATTGTTGACCCCTTCATTGCTTAACAGCATGTTATTCAGTCTCCATGAGTGAGAGAATTTTTGGGTTTTTCCCTTGAATTTGGTTTCTAGTTTCAAGCCATTGTGATCTGAGAAGATACTTTGTATGATTTCCATTTTCCTGTATTTGTGGAGGCTTGTCTTGTGACCTACCATGTGGTCTATCTTGGAGAATGAGCCATGTGCATTTGAGAAGAATGTGTATTTTGCTTCTTTGGGGTAAAAGACTCTGTATACATCAGTTAGGTCCATTTCCTCTAGAGTGTTGTTCAATGCCACAACATCTCTGGGGATTTTTTGTTTGGAAGATCTGTCCATTATTGATAGTCGGGTATTAAAATCCCCTACTATGAGTTGTTGCTGTCTATGTCTTTCTTAAAGTCTTCCAAGATTTTCCTTATATATTTCGAAGCTCCTATGTTGGATGCGTATATGTTTATCAGAGTTATTTCTTCTTGATGGATTGTTCCCTTAAGTATTATGAAATGTCCATGTTTGTCCCTTTTTATGTCCTTCATTGTAAAATCTATTTTATCTGAAATCAGTATTGCTACTCCAGCTTTTTTTTCATGTCCATTTGCTTGACATATATTTTTCCATCCCTTCACTGTCAATCTGTGTCGATCTTTTGTTCTGAGGTGGGTCTCTTGAAGACAGCATATATGTGTGTCATGTTGTCTTATCCATTCAGCTACCCTATGTCTTTTGATTGATGCTTTTAATCCATTTACATTGAAGATGATTATTGATTGATACTTATCCATTGCCATTTTCTCCCTTTGTGTCTGTATTCCTCTTTGGCTTTCTCTGTTACTTCATTTTATTTATTTATTCATTTTTAAAGCAGATCCTTCAGCATTTCTTGCAATGCTGGTTTGGTAGAGATGTATTCTTTGAGTCTTTTTTTTGTCTGGGAAGCTCCTTATTTCTCCTATCTTGAATGAGATCCTTGCTGGGTAGAGTATTCTTGGTTACAGGCCTTTGTTTACCCTGACTTGAAATACTTTTTGCCATTCTCTTCTGGCTTGAATTGTTTCTGTTGAATAATCATTTGATAGCCTTATTGGAGCCCCTTTATATGTTATTTGTCGTTTCTCTCTTGATGCTTTTAGGATTCTCTCTTTGTCTTTAAAATTCGCCATTTTAATAATAATGTGCCTTGGTGTTGTTCAGTTTGGGTTGATCCTCATTGGGACCCTCTGTGCTTCCTGAACTGGATTCATGTTTTCACTCATCATGTTAGGGAAATTTTCTATCATGACTTTTTTGAACAGGTTTTCCATTCCTTGTTTCTCTTCTCCTTCTGGTATCCCTATGATATAGATGTTGTTACGTTTCATGTTGTCCTGCAGCTCTCTTAATCCCTCTTCAGTCTTGTTCAGCCTTTTTTCATTCTCTTGTACTGTCTTGGAGTATTTGGCTACATTATCCTCCAGCTCAGTGGTCTGGTCCTCTGCTTCCTCTAGCCTACTGTTGATTCCTTCTACTGTATTCTTCAATTTGGAAATTGTATTCTTCATTTCCTCCTGGCACTTATCGATAGTTTCCATGTCCTTTTTCATGCTGTTGTAGTTCTCAGTAAGTTCCTTGTAATGTCCCTGGAGTTCTTTGTAATTTCCGTGGAGTTCTTTGTAATTTCCCTGGAGTTGTTTGTAGTTCTCCTGGAGTTGTTTACAGTTTTCTTTGATGTGGCTGAGCTCACTGAGCTTCTCTATCATCATTCTTTTGAATTCTTTATCTGATATTCCAGGTGCCTCTGTTTCATTTTGTGTTTTTTTCTGGGGATTCTTCCTTTCCTTTTGGTGATGGATTGATTCTTTTTTTCCCCATTTTGGGTGTCTGTTCTTGCTTGCTCTTTATTTATTTATTTATTTATTTCCTTTTCTTGCATTAACCTGTTTTGCTTCCTTGCCTTAGTTGAGCACCCTTCTGTGATAGGAGATCTGTGGAGTTCAGTGTTGCCGTCTCCCAGATTTTCTCTACTTGCTGTTCTTGGTGTGTCCTTTATTTGGGCTGTCTGGTTGTATTCTGGGCCTGTGGGCCTTTAGCAGAAACAAAAACAAAAACAAGCAAA
The DNA here is from genome assembly GCA_004026585.1 of Noctilio leporinus. Classification (NCBI taxonomy): domain Eukaryota; kingdom Metazoa; phylum Chordata; class Mammalia; order Chiroptera; family Noctilionidae; genus Noctilio; species Noctilio leporinus. The sequence continues at coordinate 12,879 of PVIW01016283.1, read as the reverse complement.
CAAATAAAACCCAAAAACAAAAACCCAAACCAAAGCAAACAAACAAAAAATTGTAAAATTAAAAAAGAAATAAAAATGATAATAATAAGAAGAAAGGGTTTAGTTGGCTGTTGACCCTTAATAATCCCTGACTGGTCCAGATGGAGCCTGGACCTGAGGGCTTTTAGGAGAGGTAAAAAAAGGAAAGAAAAAAAGGGAGAAAGTCAGAAGAGAAAGAGAAATCAATATTAATAAAGAAAAGGTTTAGTTTTCTGTTTACCCTTTATGGTCTCTGTTTGGTCCAGGTGCAACCAGGACCAGTTGGTTTTATCAGGCGGAAAAGAAAGGAGAAAGAAAGAAGGAAAGAAACAAAGAAAGAAGAAAGAGAGAAAAAAGTGGGAGAAAGTCACAAGATAAGGAGAAATCGATATTAATAATGAAAGATTTTAGGTGTCTGTTCCCCCTTTATGATTTCTGATTGGTCCAGTTGGAGCCAGAACCTGTGGGCTTTACCAGGAAGAAAAGGAAAAGAAAAAATTAAAAAAAAAATTTTTTTTTTTTAAATTTTCAAAAAAGAAAGAGGAAGGAAGAAAAGAATAAAGGGTTTAGGTGGCTGGAGAAAGGAGGAATACTTAGATTGAGGACTGGGAATGCGTTATAGCCACAGAGTGAGTAGACTTTAATTTGAAATTAGGGGGAGGGTCTTGAGTATTTAGGTGGATTGAGGTATGGGAGGGGGGACTAAGAATATGTGAGAAGTAACTTTTGCAAAGGATATGTTGGGGATTAATAGTTCATATTGCTCTCGGTATAACTCAGGTGCTTGAGATGAGCAGCAATTCCTTTCCTGAGGCTGCCTCTTTTTCTTGGTCAGGACTTTACAGTCTATAGTCTATATTATAGCAGGTCTTGGCACATCGCAGGACCTCTGATTGTCACATTCAGGGTTGATTCTGAGTGTCCACCCCCAGGTAGGCTAGGCCTTCTGCAGCCTGGCTGGGTGTTAGGGCTGCTGGTATTCTGGAGCCCACAGGGAGCCCCCTCCCACTCCTGGCAGAGGTTCCTACCCAGTTCGAGCACCTAGCACCCCTGCAGGGTAGCCCGCAACTTTGCTGGTCCCTGTGATGACTGGCCCCGCCCCCGCAGTTCCAGGAGGAGGCTGGGCCTGTCCGTCAACACTGACCAGGGTCCGCCTACACTGTCCCGCCCTTCTGGGGTGGGCACCACTCCTCTAAGCCAACCAGCTGTCCCAGGAGTCCTTTACATGGCCTCTGTGATGAGCCCCTCCCAGGCATGGGTGGTGTGGCCTTTGTCTCAGGCAATGGCGGGTCAGCTGCTCCGCTACTAGTTCCTGGCTTGCTGTTTGGAGTTTCTGTGGAGCCTGGTGGCCTGTGTGTTTGCGCAGGGCTGGGCCTCCCCCCTCGCAGGGGCTTCTAGCTGCTGTTTCCCCGGTGGCCCAGCAGCACTGTTTTCGGCCATCTCGCCGCCCCGGCTGGTGCACTTCCCCGCTCCCTGGCTTCGGCTTCCTGGAGGACTCTTCTCCCCCTCCTCTAGCCCTGAGAGAAGCCTCCTCTCGCTGTTGCTGGAGTGAGTCTCTCACACAGTCCCTCCCCTGCAAGAGTTCAATTCCACATTCCCTATGGTGTTTGCCCTCGCTGCCCCCACTTCACTGTTGAGACTTCCAGTCACCAGGGAGCCTGGAGCTGGCCTCAGTCAAAAGCGCCCCTCTGGGCAGAGCTGACCTCGGCCCGCTGGCCGGTCGGTCGGGAATGCCTCACCTACTGTCCTTCTGGCCTCCTCTGCCTCTGGGCTTTGCTTCCTTGTGTCCAGATGCTGCCTGCTCCAATTTCTAGGGTCCTGAAGATGTCTCACACTCCCTATCTTGTCCTCTAGCTGCTTTGGTACTTGAGAACACCATCAGCACTGCTCTGTACTCTGTCACCATCTTCCACGTCCACCTATTTAAAATGTACAATTCTGGCCCTGGCTGGTGGCACAGTGGATAAACCACTGGCCTGTGAACCCAAAGGTCACTCTGTAGTAGTATTTCTTTAGCAACTTTTCCATGGCTATTTTCCCCATGTGAGTAGCCTGACAGCATTCCTGTATTAGGTCTAATGCTGGCTCTTGGAGGAAGTATATTCTACCATCTGGCAGCGCCATAGCCTATTAGAAGTCTGGGTGCATCCTTCCTTTCTTGCCCAGGCTTCCTTCTCAGGCATATAAGCAGGCTTTAGGAGGTCCTGGATTAGTAAGGGGAATGTTCTGGTTTCCAGCATCCCAGTTTGGTCTCTCGCTGCAGTTCTAGTGACCTGATCAGCCCTCTGGTTTCCTCTTGCTGTCTCCGAGTTTTCTTTTTGATGTCCTTTGCAGTGTATCATTGCCACTGTCTTTGGGGCCCATACTGTCACTAGTAATTGGAGGATTTCTTCTTTGTGTTTGATTTCTCTTCCTCTGGAGGTGAGTAGACCTCTTTCCTTATAGATGGCTCTGTGTATGTGGAGGGTAGTGATGGCGTACCTGGAGTCCATATAAATATTGACGGATTTCCCTTTAGCCAATTCTAAAGCGTGGATAAGCACCCACAGTTCAGCCCATTGTGCTGACCATCCTGCTGGTAGGGCACGGGCCTCACTGACTTGCTAGTTATGTACTATCGCATATCCTGCACAGCGTATGCCTTCTTTGATATAGCTGCTGCCATCAGTGTACAGGACCAATTCAGGATTGGAGAGAGGCTGATCTTTTAAGTTGGGTCTGCTGGAGTATGTTTCCTCAATGATTTCTATGCAATTGTGCTCTGGCTGCCCTTCCTCTGTTGGCAGGAAGGTTGCCAGGTGTAGGCCCTTTACAGTCCTCACTCTTACTCAGGGGTTTTTCTTGGGTGCAGCCCCTCTGGTCCATTCCTCGGGGTAGAGTGTCCCCACCAGGGCAGACCAAGTTGGCTAGTGTGTCTGCATGATGGACTCCAATGAGGTCTATGAGGGCCTGTGGCTTCTCTGAGTAGTACCACAAAGTTTCCAATTCAGGAGGTCCATTGTGGTGAAGGGTTGGTAGCAAACCACCCTTAGGCCTGGCTACACTGCGCAGTGCCATCAGCCCCCACCAGAGGGGGCGCTTGGGCTTCTCTTAGCAGCATCTGGACTGCCAGTAGTGGTCTAAGGAGACCTGCCCAGGGCTGGCCTGCAGCGAGACACCTGGAGCTGCAGCGAGGGGAAACTGATGGCGAAGGGGTCTCAGGCAGTGATCCTGGCCCCCAATTTCCAGGGGCATAAGGAGGTGGGAGGACAATGGGTGACAGGTCATCATCAGTATTTTCTTGAAAGATGGGGGGCTTCTTTGCTCCCGTTGGCTGTGTGACCAGGATACAGGTCCTCTGGTTTTTTTGATCTCCAGGCTGGGTGTTGGAGGCAAACAATCCTCCACTCAAAAGGGCCTTTTTGTGCGGTTTCCTGCTGATGCACGTTTGGAGCCAAGGTGGCATGTGTTGGGCCAGTTCTTGCCAGCGGTTGATATAGGGGTATTGGTCAGGGTGCCCTGGATGGCCGGTTACAATCAGGTGCACTTCTCGGATGGTCTTTAGATCTAGTGTCCCTTCCGGGGGCCATCCTATGCCAAAGGTGGGCCACTTTGACTCACAGTATGTAATTAGGGTGTCTGCATTAAGGGACAAGTCTGTACCCCTGAACTGACTAAAGTTTTGGAGTATGCATTGGAGAACACTTGGGGTTGATTGGCTGCCTCCCATGTTTCCAGGCTTTTATGGTGCTGATAGACAAGGGAGGGGCACCTCTAAGGGAGACCAATCAGATGCCTGCCTGGCCTCTCCTCTTGGGAGGGACTTGGGTCCATCTTAAGTAAGGCTGCCCCATTAGAATCCACATTTACCAGCCCTTATGCCATATGAGGGACCAAAGAACCACAGGTTAGGGCCCAGACAGACTCTGTGGGTGTTTGTTTCCCATGGAGTCACATGCACACACATTTAATCATCTACTCTCAGAGGTTATAATTTTCCCACCCCTTCCTGGGGAGTCCCTACCTGATGGCCTTTCAAGGCCCTGAGAAATGATCAGTCTCTCCTTTCGCCTGAGGGTGGCCCTGACTAGGGAGTTGGTCCTGGGGGTGACTCACCCATTCCTGATGCCACATGGCTTCTGGAAAGTCTATTTGCTTCTCCCTGCTGCCCAGGTGGAGGCCGCAAGGTCAGACACTTCTATAGGGGCCCTAATCGGACCAGGTCCCAAATCATCCTGGCAGTGCTTCCTGTTTGTTGCAGGGGTTCCTCTGGCACTTGCCAGTTACCTATCTGGTGGCAAGAACACTTGTTGCTTGCGTGGTTGTTTCCATCAGGGAACCAGAAATGTTACGGAAACAGAGATGACCTAAGAACATGACCTCCATGAGGCAAGGAGTAGAGAAGAGACTTTATTTAATGCATGCAGGCTCAGCAGAGTAGCTCCAAAGGCTGAGCCCTGAGTTCCATTTCAAACAGGTTTTGGTGTAGGTACACAAGTGGCAGGGTTGCGGTTCTGGCATTAAGCAATGATACAGAAGCAGAGCAGTGAGCAGTGGTTATTGTATTAGCGGGATACAGAGGCAGGTATTGTATCAGTGAAGTGTGGCATTCTGTCAGCCAAGTGTGGCATTCTGTAATGTTGTGTTTTATTTCCCTTATCACAATTACTCCTCTGCCATCTTGGTTTCTCCTACCTGACTTTTTCAAGTGTTGAAGTCTTGATTGCTGAGCTGGGAGCTGGGAGCTGCAGGAACTGAGCAGCACATGGAGTCCACCAGATGCCCTAGGAGGTGAGGCCCTGCCAATGCCCAAGTCATCACTGTCTGACCTGGGAACATTGTAGTCTCAGCTAGGATAGAATAAGAACTTTGGTTTGGGGAGCAAAACTTCAAGTAAAGATGGTTCGATTCTAAGACTCAGAAACACTTTTATTCAGTGTAACACAGTAAGAATATAAAAATAAAGTAGAAAATTTAATATGACTGAGCCACTTTTCAATGTGATTATTATTAAATACTAAGTTGTATTAGACTATTAACTAATCACTCAGAAAATAAGCCTGTAGGAATGGTGTTGGGCATTGCAAGAGAACTAGAAGGAAGTATGAGGATTGTTTGTGTGGGGCTGGGGCCGAGTCTCTCAGGCAAAGGGAAAGCATTGGCACTGAGTGTGTATTTCTCTGTCCTGTCACAGTGTCTGGCATGATGAAAGTGACCAAACATATAGGGCTGAATGTGAAAAGAGCTAAAATGAGTGGGTTGAGGTGCTAACTGCAGTATTAGTTTATTTAGAGAAGGAAGTGATTGGGAAAGGGTGGTTAAATAAAGATTGTATGTGGAGAATAGAAGGAGTTAAATTATAGGATCTCAACCTCTGGGCTCTGAAAACATTTGCTCTGGGTCCCATCAGGTGGATATTTGGTCTTTTTGTTTTTAATAACTACTAATTTAAGCTGAAATCTTTCTAAACAGGTTCTGTCCCTTGGAATTCAGTGAGTAGAATGATTCTACTGTGTGTGGGACCCCTGACCCACAGAGATCTCTTGGTGCTGTGGATGAAATGAATACTTCCCAGGCAGCTTGTACTAGGGAAGAGAAGGCTGGTCAGTGTCTGATTGAAAAGGCTCTGTTTGCCCATCTCCAAAGGTTTTAATTGATTACAAAAGGTTGGGGGGTGCATGTACACACTACAATTCATTACCACAGAAGAATATTCAAAAGGAAGGGAGTTGTTAAGTTTAGATAAGGTGACACCAAGAACTCCAGATGGTTTAATGGGATTTTAGGGAGAGTGAGGCAACTTGTGAGTGAAGGTTTTAACATTTGCTGCAGATGCAATAATTAAGTATAGGAAGTTTAGGTCACAGATGCAGGCTACAAAGGACCTGTGGAATGTTTTCAAGCTCGGATTCTCACTTGGAGCCCCACTTAGCTACAGCATCAGGGCCTGTATGCACCCAGCTTTCCCAGCTTCCCAGTCAGGTCTTACAGGCTTGGTCTGGCCTGTGTGGGGCTCCATGCCTCAATACCTTATCAGGGAGACCTTGACACTACTGCACGACAATTGTTTAAAGAGTTGGACTCAGTAACTCTGCCTCCCTTTCTCTCCCTGGAAGCCTCATGTCTGGCTTCTCCAAATGTGCCTTTATGGTCACGTGTCTCATGGTGACTTTGTGCCCCACTGGCTGGGCTGGTCTCTTGTTTCTACAAGTGCAGCAGTTTCTAGAACTGAGTGCCTAATGTAAGAGGTATGACCTTCACCAAGCAGAGAGGGGAGACTCCTTTTTAGGGCCAAATTAGTGGGTGGCATTCAGAATGAGCTGGGAGAGCCCTGGGTGCCCCTGGAAATTCCTGAAAGAACCAGTCTGCTGGGGCCACACACCGGGTGTGTCTGCATACTTGGCTTCCTTAGCTGTGTCTCCCTCATGGCTTCTTTGGGTCTACTTGAAATCTCTCAAGACTGCTTTTCAACTGACCAGCTACAGTTTTTATCTTTATTTTGTACTTTTCAATTGATTCACTGAACCATGGGAGATATTTGTGTGATGTTGTCTCAGAACATGATCCCTGCCAACTCATTACCTGGGTGGGCTGTGAGTGAATTCAACCCCACTGGGGGCCATCTGAAAGCTGGTCAGAGGCCTGTTTGTGTGCAGCAGTACTCAGACAACAAGCAAGTCCACCCCTTCTTTGTTGGTTATGGGTCTTGGAGCTGAAAGTTCATGGGGATACTGGTAGCTGTTTGGAACCATATATGAAATAGGTAAACAGAGATTCCAAGGAAGTGGGCCATTTTCATAGCCAGTATCAGGGCATGTGTGTGTGTGTGTGTGTGTGTGTGTGTGCACATTTTGTCCTATACAGTTAAAATACATTATACATAAGTATTCTTTGAGCTTTAGCCTTGATATGGTGACTACCTTCACTCACATAGTTTTTTTCCTATTCTCTGTAGTTCTTTCCAAGTGTTCCTTTTCAAGCTTACATGTGTGGCCTTGAGATCTATTTATCTGTTCCTTTTGTCACCCATACCTGGGTGCAATGCTATGACAACTTACTGAATCAGGGATACTAAATTTACCTCAGAGATAGGCAAACAAACCTAGGTAGGATTAGGCTCTCTAGGTTAGTTGACACCAGATGATCTCTTGATAAGCTTAACTCCTGATTAGGAGGCAGATTCTCATGGAAGTTAATCTATGATAATTGAAACTATTAGTCATCAACATCTACCTCTATCAGCCCTTCTGCTGGCCTGCCACAATAACCCCTGGTACCAGTATCGGGATGGGCATCCTGACACTCTGGGACCTATCATTTCTCCAAGTACATCAGACTCACTCAGCCTCAGAGGGGATAAAGGGGCTTTATCAAAGCTGAGCCTCATTTGACACTTCAGAGCATCATGTCTGTTGAGATTACAAAATAGCAGAAGAATCTGACAACAGGTTTTTTCAGGCAGTTCATCACTACTCACAAAGGACAGTCCCAAATGGGTCAGCAGCTGGCCTGGAGAGGCTTTCTGGGTGAAAAATCACATCTGCCATTCAGTCTGGGTGCACCCTAGTCCTGACCCTTCCACCTGCTGCTCCCTTCATGACTCAAAGGGGCAAAGGCAGAAGGGCTCCCTTCTCTCAAGCAGCTTGGCCTCTACAGGGATAGGCACTTTGGGAGGCTTACTGTGATGACATCTGACACCCTTTTACACCAGCATTTAGTTCAAAGAGTCTCCAGATTTGGAGGTTCCCCTAACATTGGTCACCTCATATGCAGGGGTGCTCACACTGAAAGTTTAAGAATAAAGGCATCAGAGGTGTTTTGTAGCTTTTCATGGTATCCTTTCCCCTTGTGCAGGGAGGGGACAGGCTACCAGGGAGGAAGGAGGAGTGAGTGGGCTTGTAAGGGTTTGGAGGGACAGGACAGGGCTGATGCCAGTCAGTGACACCTGCTGTGGAAAGCATGTTCCTGCCCCTGGTCAGTGTGTGCTGTACAGGACTGGGGACAATCTACACCCAAAAGTCAAGAGGGCTCATCCAGAGAAGGAGCCTAAAGGTTCACCTTTGTGAGCACTGTCTGGGTGATCCCAGCACTTCAGTTAGTAAAACTTTTCTCAGATTAATTTATCCAGGAGGTTGGGAAATTTCCAGGTCACAAACTGTGAGCAGTGGAGGCATCAGGCAAAGCCACTGGTCCCAGTGGTGAATCATCAAAACTACTGTTTTGCTTTTCTCACAGAAAATTATTTATTGCTCAGGATTCTTTAATTTAGTCCAATAAAAACATAAGTAAGCAATTCATGCCAGAAAATAAAACATCTGAAACATCAATCTAACCTCGCTTGATTCAAATGAATTCATAATAAAATAAAATATATAAGAAAAATCTTGGAGGATTTTAAAAAAGATATAGACAGCAACACGCTAATAGTAGGGGATTTTAATACTCCACTATCAACAATGGACAGATCTTCCAAACAAAAAATTCACCAAAGATGATGTGGCAATGACCAACACTCTAGAGGAAATGGACCTAACTGATGTATACAGGGTCTTTTACCCCAGAGAAGCAAAATACAAATTCTTTTCAAATGCACATGGGTCATTCTCTAAGATAGACCACATGGTAGGTCGCAAGACAAGCCTCCACAAATACAGGAAAATTGCAATCATACAAAGTATCTTCTCAGATCACAATGGCTTAAAACTAGAAACCAATCTCAAGGGAGAAAACCAAAAATTCTCTAACTCATGGAGACTGAATAACATTCTTTAAAGTAAGGAATAGGTTAACAATGAGATCAAAGGTGAAATCAAAAAGTTCCTGGAAACAAATGACAATGAACACACAACAGCCCAAAACCTATGGGATACAGCAAAGGCAGTGTTCAGAGAGAGATTTATAGCAATACAGGCCTACCTAACAAGGTCACAAGAAGTTTATCAAAAACAATCTAACCATAAAGCTGAACTAGAGGAGCAAGAACAAACAAAGCCCAGAGCAAGTAAAAGGAAGAAAATCATCAAGATCAGAGCAGAATTAAATAACTCAGAGATTCAAACTACAATTCGAAGAATCAACAGGTCCAGGAGCTGGTTCTTTGAAAAAAAATAAACAAAATTGGCAAGCCTTTATCCAGACTCACCAAGAAAAAGAGAGAGAGGACCCAAATAAACAGAATCAGAACTGAAAGAGGAGCAATCACAACCGATACCTCAGAAATACAAAATATTATAAGAAATTACTACAAACAACTATATGACAAAAAATATGACAACCTGGATGAAATGGACACATTCCTGGAAATGTATAATCTACCAAAAACTGAATCCAGAAGAAGCAGAAAGCCTCAATAGGCCAATAACAACTAGTGAAATTAAAGAAGGAATCCAAAATCTCCCAAAGCACAAAAGCCCTGGACCAGATGGCTACACAGGTGAATTTTACCAAACATTTAAAGAAGAACTCACTCCTATCCTTTTCAACGAATACCAAAAAATTCAGGAAGAAGGAAGACTCCCAAACTCTTTCTATGAGGCCAATATTACTCTAATCCTAAAACCAGGTCAAGAAAAAACTAAGAAAGAAAGCTACAGGCCAGTATCTCTGATGAACATAGATGATAATATTATTAACAAGATATTGGCCAACTGGATCCAGAAATACATTAAAAAGATAATACACCATGATCAAGTGGGCTTCATCCTATTGGTGCAAGGATGGTATAACATTCCCAAATCAATAAATGTAATACACCACATCAACAAAATGAAAGACAAAAAACATATGATCATACCAATAGATGCTGACAAAGCATTTGATAAAGCACAGCAATTATTTATGATAAAAACACTCAGTAAAATGGAATTAGAGGAAGCATACCTCAACATCATAAGGGCCATTTATGAGAAACCTGAAGCCAACATCATACTCAATGGGCAAAAACTATAATCTTTCCTCCTAAGATCAGGAACAAGACAAGGCTGTCCACTTTCTCCACTTCTGTTCAACATTGTCTTGGAAGTTCTACCCATAGCCATCAGACAAGAAAAAGGAATCAAAAATATCTAAATTGAAAAGTTGCTGGTTCGATTCCCAGCTAGGGCAACAAAATCAGGTTGCAAGCCAGGTCTCCAGCGAGATTCATAGCTGGAAGCAGGTGAAAAGCAACCATACACTGATGTTTCTCTCCCTCTCTGCCTCTCTCCCTTCTCTCTCAGAAAATAATAAATAAAATATTTAAAAAATATCTAAATTGGAAAGGAGAAAGTCAAACTGTCATTATTTGCAAATGATATGATAGTGTATATATAAAACCCGATAGGTTCCACCAAAAACTTACTTGACCTAATATGCAAATTTAGCAAAATAGCTGGATATAAAGTCAATATTCAGAAATGAAAAGCATTTGTGTATACCAATAATGAAACATCATAGAAAGAAGCTAGAAAACAAATCCCATCTACCATAACAATAACAATAAAAAATAAAGTACTTAGGAATAAACTTAACCATGTAGGTAAGAGATCTGTACTCAGAAAACTACAGAACAATGAAGAAAGAAATGAAGGAAGATGCAAATAAATGAGAGCATATACCATGTTCATGGATGGGATGAAGTAACATCATTAACATGTACATATTTCCCATAGCAATCTACAGATTCAATACAATCCCAGTTAAAATCCTAATGACATACTTCACAGAGATAGAAATAATGCTTCAAAAATTTATATGGAGCCAAAAATGCCCACAAATAGCCTCAGCAATCTTGAGAAAGAAGAACAAGGTAGGAGGAATCACAATACCAGATATCAAACTATACTACAAGGCTACTGTCATCAATACAATCTGGTACTAGCATATGAATAGACATATAGATCAATGGAACAGACTAGAAAGCCCAGAAATAAACCCAGGACCCTATGGTCAATTAATATTCAACAAAGGGAGAAGGAATATAAAATGAAGTAAAAACAGTTTCTTCCACAAGTGGTATTGGAAGAACTGGACAGAAACATGCAAAAAAATAAAACTAGACCACCAACTTACACCATACACCAGAATAAACTCCAGATGGATAAAGCACTTAAACATAAGCAGTGCCACCATAAAGGTCCTGGAGAAAAATATAGGCAGTAAAATTTTAGATATCCTCTGCAGAAATATGTTTACTGATACTTCACCAAGGGCAAAGAAAATAAAAGAACAAATCAACAAATGGGACTATATCAAATTGAAAAGTTTATGTTCAGCTAAAGAAAACGCCAGCAAAATTATAAGGGAATCAATTGTATGGGAAAACATACTTGCTAATGATACCTCAGACAAGGGTTTGATATCCAAATATATAAAGAACTTATGCAACTGAACACCAGGAAGACAGACAGCCCAATTAAAAAATGGGCAAAGAATCTGAACAGACAACCCTCTCTGAGGAACAACATAAAAGGGACCCGGAAGCATATGAAAGAATGCTCAACATCACTAGCCATCAGAGAGATGCAAATTCAAACTACAATAAGATACCACCTCACACCATTTGTCAGATGTCAATCATCAATAAATCAACAAACAAGTGTTGGTGAGGATGCGGGGAAAAAGGAACCCTGGTGTACTGCTGGTGGGAATACAGGCTGGTGCAGCCACTATGGAAAACAGTATGGAGTTTCCTTGAAAACTAAAAGTGGAACTGCCTTTTTTTTTTTTTTTTTTTTTTTTTTTTTTTTTTTTTTTTTTTTAATTTTATTGTTGTATTACATCCATTCCCTTTTTGCTCCCCTCTGTCCCCCTCCCCACCCACCCATTCTCCCGGAACTGCCTTTAGATCCAGCAATTCCACTATTAGGACTATACCTGAAGACTGTGGAACACCAGTTCATAAAAATCTGTGTACCTCTATGTTCATAGCAGTGCTATTTACAATAGCCAAATGCTGGAAACAGCCTAAGTGCCCATCAGTGGATGATTGGATCAAAAAACTTTGGTACATTTACACAATGGAATTCTTTATAGCAGAAAGAAAGAAGGAACTTGTACCCTTTGCAACAACATGGGTGGAACTGGAGAGTATTATGCTTAGTGAAATAAGCCAGTCAGTGAAAGACAAATATCATATGATCTCACCCATTACTGGACAATAATGAGCAAAACTAACAACAAGCAAAACAGAACCAAGTATATGAATACAGTGAATAGGCCTTCAGTGGTCAGGGGGAAAAGCGTTGTGGGGAGGGGGAGGCAGAGGCAAGAAAGGGGAGCAGCTTAGACAAGAACCTAGTATAAAGGAACCATGGACATGGACAACAGGTGGGATTGACTTTGGGGGGAATGGGTGGGAGGGGAGCAAAAAGGGGATGGATGTAATACAACAGCAATAAAAAAAAAAAAAAAAAAGCATGGTATTCAGTCTCCATGAGTTAGAGAATTTTTTGTTTTTTTCCCTGGAGATTGGTTTCTAGTTTCAAAGTGTTGTGATCTGAGAAGATGGTTTGATTTCAATTTTCCTGTATTTGTGGAGGCTTGTCATGTGACCTACCATGTGGTCTATCTTAGAGAATGATCCATGTGCATTTGAAAAGAATGTGTATTTTGCTTCTTTGGGGTAAAGGACTCTGTATACATCAGTTAGGTCCATTTCCTCTAGAGTGTTGTTCAACATCTTCGGAAAGTTTTTGTTTGGAAGATCTGTCCATTATTGATAGCAGGGCATTAAAATCCTCTACTATTAGTGTGTTGCTGTCTATATCTTTCTTTTTTCTTTTTTTTTTTTTAATTTTATTGTTGTTGTATTACATCCATCCCCTTTTTGCTCCCCTCTGTCCCCCCACCCACCCACCCATTCCCCCCAAAGTCAATCCCACCTGTTGTCCATGTCCATGGTTC
>PVIW01016282.1:0-17103 GCA_004026585.1 Noctilio leporinus | reverse complement strand
CTTCTTCTTCTTCTTCTCCTCTTGGTAATATCTAGATCACACTTCTTCTCTTTTCATCATTTCTATTCTCATTCTCTATCTAGGATCCTCAAGCTCCACAGACCTGTCTTTCCTTATGTATACACAGGCCTCCTCTTCAGTTGAAAGGAAAGAAAACTAAAGCAAAGGATGAAGGAAGAAAATGAGAGAAATTGAAAAACGAAGGGAAGAAAGATAAAAACAAAGGAAGGAAACAAAAGAACTGGGCACACTTTGCTTTTAGTTAAGCACGAATACAAAACTATGTTAAAAAATTTTTTTGACTGCTGCTACACGCAAGCTGTTAGACTAGGTATCGGGGAAGCAGAGATACATTAGGCATTAGTTACTATCTAATAGAACAGACATCTCATACTTGTTAATATCCTAACACAAAGTGAAGGGTGAACAAATTCCTAAGACAAGCATAGACAAATTACCATCATAATGGAAAAGGGAGAAAGAGGATACTCACTTTGCTAGAGGATGGAGAGAACAGAACATGTCTAATGAAAAACAGCACTTGAAATGGGTCTTTAAGGGTAATTAAGATTTGCTCTTCCTTTTAATAATTCCCCTCAGTTTCACTACAAAATTCAAGCCAGTTTTCTAGGTTTCCTCTCTAGTCACTCCCACACTTCTTAGCTAATCTGCCTTCTACCCTTACTCATCCTCAAATTAATTTTTCAATCATGCTTTTATGTTCAAACCCCACATCTTTACAACCCTTCATTTTTAAAAAGCCATTCTTTAAGAACAAAACTGGCTTGCTTGTGGATGTCCCTAACATGGCATTCTCCAAGGTTCCTTTTCTGCACATGACCTAGGCTAGGTACTCTAATCAGAACTCTTCACATTTTCACATCAGTGTCACAGACTGCCTTTTGTGAAATCCTTTAAGACTTACTCTAAGACATGATTCAAGACAAATATATACTCTTGTAACCTACGTGTGGTAATGTCACCTTTGAAATTTATTTTGATCCATGCTCACCTTTGACCAAGACTCAGAACAAAAAGGTACATTTAGGCCCTGGCTGTTGGCACAGTAGATAGGTGCCAGCTTGTGAACCCAAAGGTTGCTGGTTTGATTCCCAGTCAGAGCACATAACCAGGTTGCAAACCAAGTCTCCAGCCAGGTTCGTAGTTGGAGGCAAGTAAAAAGGCAACTATACATTGATGTTTCTCTCCCTCTCTGCCTCTCTCCCTTCACTTCTCTCTAAAAATAATAAATAAAATCTTTTAAAAAAAGGTACCTTTGAAGAGCACATTCTACTCCAAACTATATTCATGAGAAATCAATATTGTAGTAAAGATATTGAAGAAAGGCAAAACCACCATCTTGGAGTACTGTACTACCTACTGGCTTCCACTTGCTCCATTTGCTATAGACCAAAGACAGAAAATTATGTAAAGATTTAAGTTTAGATGTGCTGCTATAACTAGAAGTATAAATTAGAAAGTGAAATGTAGTATAGAGAATAAAGAGAAAAGACAGTTACTAATATTTTCATCTTATATAGTAGGGTATTGCGAGTAGTCAATGCACATGAATTGACAGTTTAAATACATCATTTAAAGGTAAAAGTTTCTTTAGAAGGCCAAAAAGCTCTATCAAAAATTGGTAGTAAGTTGGGAAATATAAGTTTGCAGACTGGTGTAAATGAAATAATGTAAATCTCTTATCTTTTATACTCAATATGTTATATTCAAATTTGTTAAATTGAGATTTAGTAATGAAGCATATTATTTAGCTTTTGTTGGCTAATTCTCCAAAGAACTCCATAGGAAAGCATTTAATAGTGATTTCTTCAGTTAGTGAGACTAAAGTTATTAATGAATGAACTGGCTATCTACTGCTTTCATTAAAAGCTCTCTGTCCCATTGATTAAATTTTTATTTTACTTATTTTTTATTTTATTAAAATTTATTAAATATGTATTAAAACATTACACAGAAAATTATTGGAAAATATTTTAAATATTAGGTAAATATTTTTGTCACATTTTAATTATTTTTAATATTTTATTGATTATGCTATTACAGTTGTCCCAATTTCTTTTCCCTTTGTTACCCTCTGTCCAGTTATCCCCCATAGACTACAGTAATCCCACGTCCCTTAGTTCATGTCCAGGGGTCATGCATATAAGTTGTTTGGCTTCACCTTTTCCTGTGCTATTCTTAACATCCCCCTGTCTATTTTGAGCCTACCAGGAAGGGAGAGAGGCAGAGAGGGAGAGAAACATCAATGTATGGTTGCCTTTCACCTGCCTCCAGCTACGGACCTGGCTGGAGACCTGGCTTGCAACTTGGTTATGTGCCCTTGCTGGGAACCAAACCAGAGACCTTTGGGTTTGCAGCCTGGTGCCTATCCACTGAGCTACCAGCCAGGGCTTGTTGTTATTTTTAGATTCTATTATTGTTGTTGTGAATTTATTGTCATTTTAATGTTCATAGTTTTGATCTTCTTTTTCTTAAATAAGTTCCTTTAACATTTCATGTAATTATGCCTTGGTGATGATGAATACCTTTAGTTTACCTTGTCTGGGAAACAATTTACCTGCCCTTTCATTCTGAATGACAGTGTTGTTGGATAGAGTGTTCTTGGTTGCCTTTCACCACATTGAATATTTCTTGTCAGTCCTTTCTTGCCTGTAATTTTTTTTTTTTTTTGAGAAATCTGCTGAAAGCCTTATACAAAGCTCTTTATAGGTAACTCTCTTCTTTTGCTATTTTTAAGATTCTCTCTTTATCTTTCACCTTTGGCATTTTAATTATGATGTATCTTGGTGTGGTCCTCTTTGGATCTAGCTTGTTTCAGACTCTCTGGGCTTCCTGGACTTATATGTCTATTTCCTTCACCAAATTAGGGACATTTTATGTCATTATTTTTCAATTAAGTTCAATTTATTGTTATTCCTGTTCTCCTTCTGACATCCCTATGGTGCAGATGCTGGCACATTTAAAGATGTCCCAGGGGTTCCTAGGGCTCTCCTCATTTTTTTTTTTTTTAATTCTTGTTTATTCATTATGTACTGGTTGACTGTTTATTTCTTTCTAATGTCCCAAACCATTAATTTGAACCCCAGTTTCCTTCCCTTCACCATTAGTTTCATGTGGATTTCACTTATCACAGCCTTTGCTTCTTCCCTTTTGCACCTGCCATACTCAAACATGTCTGTTGAAAAGAGGGGACCAAGATGACGGAGGAGGAAGTGGAGCTACATCAATCTCCTCTCTGGTCCCATCTGGAATTACAACTTAATTGGAAAAAATTATCTGAAATTACAACAGAACACCAGGTTGAAAGAAGCCTTACAACCATGGACAGAACAGAAGAGGATGCTTCATCACAGCATGACTGATAGGAATTGCAGAAATGCTGGAGGGCTGGATGAGCCCCAACCAGAGGCAGCACCCGAAGGAATGGAGCTGGGGACTCCAACTGACAAGAGTGGATTCTGATCCCCAAGCTGGATTTCCCAGCCTACAGCACCAAGGCAGAGAGTAAAACATCATACAGCTTTGAAGGATGGAAAGCCCTAGGGTTTACTAGCCTAAAAGGGACTGGAGACAGAGAACTACTACCATGACCACAATGAAAATACATTGGCACCCACTTATCCTGAATTCTAGAGGAGGAAGGGCCAAGTGAACTGGAGATGCTTAGGGAGAGTTTGCAGTAGTGGCTTAGAGAAGAGAAGTGGGGCAGCAGTGGAGGGGATCCCAGTGCTGATTCATACCCCACACCTCAGGTGGACTATGCTACACCAACTGGCTTCCGGATAAAAGACCCTCATTGCCCGACCCACTGTAAGCAATTTGCCCTGCTCAGCAGTGCCTGAGCCTAGTGTCTAATCATAATTCATTAATTTACATCTAACTAAATCTCTCATACTCTGCCATATCTGAGTGTAGGTGCAATAGTTTGCAACTGAAGTGGTATTTCTCCCAAAGAAGTGTCTGGGCCTGGATGCTGATTACAAACTTTCAGTCAGGCCCACGCAGTGAAGTGCCGGCCTGGTGGCTAATCCTGGATTCATTGGTTTGCAATTGAGTCAGTCATACTCACCCAGCAGTGCCTGGGCCTGGCAGCTGATTTAAACACTCACTGACTTACAGCTAGGCCAGTCAGTCAATCCTGCCCAGTGGCATATGAGCCTGGTGGCTGATCCTGGATTCATTGGTTTGCAACTGAGTTGGTCAGTCTCACCCAGTGGCACCTGGGCCTGCAAACTGATCACAGATTCACTGATTTACATCTGAAAATGTCTGTCCTACCCAGTGGCACCTGAGCCTGACAGCTGATCACAGATTCATTGAATTATAATTGAATCTGTCAAGCCTTTCAGAGTCTGAGCTTGGTGGCTGATTACAGATTCACTGATTTACAGCTGAATCAGTCTGTTCTGCCAAGCTGCATCTGAGCCTGGTAGTAGATCACAGATTGATAGGATTAAAACTGAATCAATCTGTGCAGCCTAGCAGTGCCTGAGACTGATAGCTAATCACAGTCTGATTGAATTACATACAACCTAATTAGTTGGCCTTACCCAGTGGTGACTAAGGTGACCACTGATCACAGATTTATTGGGTTAAAACAAAGTTAATCGACCCTTCCCAAAAGTATTTATACCTGATAGCTGAGCACAGATCAACTGAATTATAAATGGAAGGGCACAGACAAAAACAATGGGTCTCTGATTGGCTTCAATAGGCTGACTAGGCCCAGAATATGGAATGGTCTGACCTCACCATTGTGGTAAAGATGGTGCACCTCTACATGACAGAGGGTCACATCAAATAGGAATTCAAAAAAGTCCATCTATAAAGCAAAAGCAAACAAGGAGAGAAACCTAAAAAATGGGGAGAAAAAGAAATGGTCCATCACCAAAAGGAAAGGAGGAATCCCCAGAAAGATCACTAAATGAAACAGAGGCAACTATCAGTTATGGAATTCAAAATAATGATAGAGAAGTTCAATGACCTCAGCAAGCTCAAAGAAAAATATGCACAGCTCCAGGGGAACTATGAAGAACTCCAGGGAAGTTACAAGGAACTTACTGATAATGGCACCAGCATTAAAAAGGACATAAAAACCATCCATAAGAGTCAGAAGGAAATGAAGAATACAATTTATAAATTGAAGAATACTGTGGAAGGAATCAACAGCAGGCTAGGTGAAGCAGAGTATAGGGTAAGCAAGTTGGAGGACAACATAGAAAAATATTCCAAGACAGTACAAGAGAATGAAAAAAGATTGAATAAGAAGGAAGAGGTTATAAGAGATCTATAGGATAACATGAATCACAATACTATTCGTATCATAGGGATACCAGAAGGATAAGAAAAACAAGGAATAGAAAACATGTTCAAAAAAGTAATGGTAGAAACCTTCCTTAACTTGATGAGTGAAAACACTACTCAAATTCAGGAAGCATAGAGGGTCCAATGAAAATGAGTCCAAATGGACACACTCCAAAACAGATCATAATTAAAATGACAAATATCAAAGACAAGGAGAGAATCTTAAAAGTATCAAGAGAAAATAGCTAATAACATATCAGGGGACTTTGACAAGGTTATCAAGTGACTTCTCAACAGAGAGAATATAAGCCAGAAGGGAATGGCAAAAATATTCCAAAACATGGGAAACAAAGGCCTGCAACCAAGAATACTCTACCCAGAAAAGATCTCATTCAAAATGGAAGGAGAAGTAAGGAGTTTCCCAGGCAAAAGAAAATTAAAAGAATACATCTCCACAAAACCAGCATTGCAAGGGATACTAAAGGGTAGGCCTTAAAAAGAGGAAGAAACAAAGAGAGACAGAGAGGAACACATGTACAAAGGGGGGAAATGGCAACAAATAAGTATCTATCAACAAAAAACTTAAATGTAAATGAATTAAATGTGCCAATCAAAAGACATAGGTAGCTGAATGGATAAGAAAATATGGCCTACATATATGCTGTCTTCAAGGGACCCACCTCAACAAAAGATTGACAAAGGTTGAAAGTGAAGGGATGGAAAAATATGTATCAAGCAAATGGACATGAAAAAAAGGCTGGGGTAGCAATACTTATTTCAGACAAATTAGATTTTACAATGAAGTCCATAGAAAGAGACTAAGAAGGGGATTTCATAATATTTAAAGGAACAATCCATCAAAATATATAACCAAAAAAAGAATATATAACCATATTAAACATATATGCACCCAACATATGAGCACCCAAATCTATAAGGTAAATATTGGAGGATTTCAAGAAGGATATGGACAGCAGCACACTAATAGTAGAGGATTTTAATACCCCATTATCAACAATGGATAGATATTCCAAACAAAAATATACCAAGGATATTGTGGCATTGCACAATATTCTGGATGAAATGAACTTAATTGATATATGAAAAACATTTCACCCTAAAGAAGCAAAATACACATTGTTTTCAAATGCACATGGAACATTCTCAAAGATAGACTACATGGCATGACACAAGACAAGCCTCCACAAATACAAGAAAATTGAAAATCATACCAAGCATCTTAGATCACAATGGACTGAAACTAGAAACCAACCTCAAAAGAAAACACCAAAAACATTAATCCATTGAGACTGAATAACATGCTTTTAAGTAAGCAATAGGTAAATAATGACATCAAAGAGGAAATCAAAAAGTTCTGGAAATAAATGAAAATAATACACAACAGCCCAAAACCTATGGGGCACAGCAAAGGCAGTCCTCAGAGGGAAATTTATAGCAATACATGCCTATCTAAGAAGGTTAGAAGAATCTTGTACAAACAACCTAACCATAAAGCTGCAAGAACTAGAAGAGCAACAACAAAGCCCAGAGGAAGTAGAAGGAGGAAAATAATCAAGATCAGAGCAGAAATAAATGACTTAGAGACTAAAACTACAATCAAGCAGTCAATAAATTATGGAGCTTGTTATTTGAAAAAAACAAAATTGATAAGCCTTTAACCAAACTTATTAAGGAAAAATGAGAGAGGACCCAAATACACAAAATAAGAAACAATAGAGGAGAAATCACAACCGATACTTCAGTTGTAAGAAATTACTACAAACAATTATATGACAAGAAATATAACAACCTGGTAAAATGGACAAATTTCTGGAAACATAATATCTACCAAAACTGAATTATGAAGAAGCAGAAAGCCTGAATAGACCAATAACAAATAGTGAAATGGAAAAAAAACACCCAGTGTACAAGAGCCCCAGACTGGATGGCTACACAGGTGAATTTTACCAAACATTTAGAGAAGTATTAACTGCTATCCTTTTCAGACTATTCCAAAAAATCGAAGAAGGGGAAAGACTCCCAAACTCTTTCTATGAGGCCAATATTATTCTAATCCCAAAATCAGATCAAGACACAACTAAGAAAGATAACTACAGATCAATATTTCTTTTTATTTTATTTTATTGTTGTTGTATTACATCCATCCCCTTTTTGCTCCCCTCTGTCCCCCTCCCCACCCACTCATTCCCCCCAAAGTCAATCCCACCTATTGTCCATGTCCATGGTTCCTTTATACTAGGTTCTTGTCTAAACTGCTCCCCTTCCTTGCCTCTGCCTCCCCCCTCCTCCCAACCCCCTTTCCCCTTCCCCCTGAACACTGAAGGCCTATTCACTGTATTCATATATTTGGTTCTGTTTTGCTTGTTGTTAGCTTTGTTCATTATTGTCCTGTAATGGGTGAGATCATATGGTATTTGTCCTTCACTGACTGGCTTATTTCACTAAGCATAATACTCTCTAGTTCCATCCATGTTGTTGCAAAGGGTAGGAGTTCTTTCTTTCTCCTGTATAGTATTCCATTGTGTAAATGTACCAAAATTTTTTGATCCAATCATCCACTGCTGGGAACTTAGGCTGTTTCCAGCACTTGGCCATTGTAAATAGTGCTGCTATGAACATAGGTGTACGTAGGTCTCCAGCCAAGTCAGTAGATGGAGGCAGGTGAAAGGCAACTATACATTGATGCTTCTCTCCCTTCCTCCCTCCCTGCCCTTCTCTCTGAAAGATAATGAATAAAATATTTTAAAAAGAAGTAATGGGAGAATCATCTTTAGAGGGAGATTGCTTCATTTATAAAACTTTTTTGTGTGAATTAGAGTATTTAAAAGTATTTAGTCCAAATGCCCAGTGCAAAAGCTACAGTTGATAATAAATGTCCTAAGTATTCATAGCTGGGTATATCTCGCCTAGAAATAGACTCCGTTTTGTTGAAATATCTACCTTTGTGGTGGTGGTTTGTGCAAGTCCTCTATGCTTTTCTGCTCTTTTTTCCCCCCTGTGTGGGATCCTCTAGTCTGTTTGGGAAATAAAAATGTTGATAAAGATATTAAACCATATATTCAAAGAGCTACTATTTTATCAAAATTCAAATTTGATAAATTAAGAAAAGTTGTATAAGCAAATAATTACCAAGATAAGGTAGGCTTGCCCTGTCTTTTGACATTTCTAAAGATCTGTTGATCCTTTCAAGAGCATGTATCTGTAAGTGTATTTTTATGTGCAGATGGCTTAGACACAAAAGCTGAAATACTGTGATAAGCAGATGCTTTAGGACCAACCTCATCCTTCATCACAGATGAAGAGTCTGAAATCCAGGGACATTCAAAGATTTGCCTATTGTATTACGGCTCAGTATGAGAAAGAGATGACCTATCAAAAAACTAATATATTAAAAACTTATTGAAGTACACTTAAAAACTGATATATTTTATTTAATGTAAATTATACATCAATAAAGTTGGTTAGAAACCAATTCATTCACTTTTTTTTCTTACTCACAAATGTTTTAGGTCTCTGGGTTAATCAACATTGGTATGATCCTTAACTGCCTGATCCTTAGCAGGAACTGTGCTTAACACTACATGAGCAGAAGCAGATGTTATCTGCCCGCAGAGAGCTTATAGGCTATTAGAAAAGTGGCATTAGTCAAAGAATCACACTGATAAATATATAACTCAGCTGTGTGTTCCAGTATCATATACAGGGGCAGTCAACCTAGTCATTGAAATCAGGGATTTCTCTTCAGAAAAGGAATTCCTTCTCAGTCACTAACTAAGATCTAAAAGCCATATTGAAGCTGAGACAGGTGGGAGAAGGGAGTGGGGAAACATGTATTTCAGAAGGGGCATGTCCAAAGGCCCTTGGAAGTGGAGGTGGGCACATTCAAAAATCAGAAAACATGATCTAGGAACCAGACAGTGAGGGGAAACATGGTAAAAAATGAACAAACAAACAAAAAATCTTTCATAAACTCAGTTAAGAAAAATCTAAGTTAAGCAAAGTAATGTTGACATCGCAGAATTGTAGAAATCAAATAACTCAAAATACCATTATTTTCATTTGACATACTTACCTAAAACCATTAACCAGTTGAGCTAACACATTGCATGCTTCTCTCGGATATGCCAAAGGAACCAACAAGCTTATTTGACAATTTTGAGTCCCTTTCAATTTTTTTGCAGCCACAAGTAGCTTTTTAAGGGGAACATTGTGCACAGCATTTGTTTTATTGTTTTAACTACTCATATGAAAAACATTGTATTTTACTAACATGATCAACTTAAGTGATGGAACTTTTACCTAAGTGAATTGCTCATAAACACTGAAAACCAGAGTAGCTACACTTTATCATACAGCTAGCCAAGTCAATGAAATTTTAAAAAAGAATAAAGAGACAGTCAGCTGTGATGTTCTATGTTGTGGATTGTTTTCAGACCAAAATTTTGGAATAAAGTTTACATTTTTAAAGTAGGGATCTTATTAAGCAGCATGTGGGGAGGCATTTAACTGCTAAGAGTAAGAAGTCCCACTCTGAGAAATCAGTTTCAGCTGGGGGATGCAAAGCCTGGAGGAAGTATTGCCTAGTAGTAAAGAACCTTGGCCCTGGCTGGTGGTTCAGTGGATAAGGCGCAGACCTGTTGAACCCAAAGGTCACTAGTTTGATTCCCAGCCAGGGCACGTAACCAGGTTGCAAGCCAGGTCTCCAGCCAGGTCCACAGCTGAAGGCAAGTGAAAGGTAATCATACATGGGTGCTTCTCTCCTTCTCTGCTTCCTCCTCTCTAAAAATAATAAATGAAATATTCTTTTTAAAAAAGAAAAGAATCTTGAGTTCCAGAAATTCAAAGATCTGGTTCATCTGACTATATATACCACCCTACCACCTCCAGCTCTGTGACCTTGGGTAATATATATAATCCCATAATTTCTAATCTGGTTATTGAGGGCAATGACAATTCTATTACAGTTGTTTCCTTAAAAGGTGAAGTGAGATAATATTAAACCAATTAATATAAATATCGACACTCGTCTTAGCCATATCACAAGGTAATATTAAGTAGCTCTTTGTAGTTAAAATAGTTTACAACATAAATCTCCTTGGCACTAACAAAACTATCAATTTCAACATGAAATGAAGTAGCAATCTGTGTACATTTGACAGGAGAAGAATGAGACTTCTGTGCAATTGTTTGTGATAATTTACTATCTGGGTCAGAATTCATGAAGGGAAACAATTCCATCTCTTCTAGGATGTGGACATTCTCTTCCACATCCTAGCATGTGGAAAGCTGGAGGAATGCACTGAGATCATCTGTTACAGGCCTGTTCTAAGTTGAATGCTACACTAGAATACCTTTCAAACAAGGTGTTTTATTTTCATGGTAACTTAATCATTAAATGTTATTAAATAAGGTTTATAAAATGGCAATTGTTCTTCAGGAGCTTGAACTTGAGGATTCTCTTTTGAGTTGCCCCTGGGTCTCCTTTTGTTGTGACCTTGGCATTATTTATTTAGCTATTCTATACTCTAATGTTTTATGCAAAATGAGAAAAATGCCACTTTTATGACCAGGCTGTAAATCCCTATCTAAATCTCAAACCATACTTTGATATTTCACCTGAGAAAATTTAAGTAAATGAAAATATTTTATTAATAATAATCCTCTTGGAATATTTGATTAAGACCATTTTAATATGAGATTTTCAAAATTAGGTTACATTCTGTATAAATTTTTGAGAGTGGGAGCTATACACAAATAGATAAATTTAAGACCAATTTTCCTTAGAGGATCTAAAATTGACATAATACCTCATGAATTAAGCATAAAAATAGCAGATTCATGTGTACCTTACCCTTAAAAACTAACATTATATTGCTACTTTAAGTATTTTAAGTATTTTATTTTCATTAGGGGTAAGATTAAAGATTTTTAATAAAATTTGATTCATTTTCTTTACATTGTAGGTATAAATTGAGATTGTGTTAAAGTGTCTTGGCACACTGGGGGAAATTGTATTCAGAAACAGAATGTCATTTTAGATTGGCAAAGGTGTTTTTATATCCCAAATCACTAATTCAAATGCACTGTGAAGTATTTCTTACCACTACACTCTTGTTCATTGTGTCTCTGTTAAGTGTATCTCAAAGCATAAATGGATATTTCAGGAAATCTTATTAAATATTGACATTTCATTTGCACCCTATTTTATTAGTTTAAACCTTCTTAACATCCTTCTATTAAATGGTAAAGCTACTAAAATATAAGGTACATTCTGAAGAATGGGGTTGAAAGTGTTAAAAAGAAAGTGTCAAATATAAAGTTCTGCCACTGAACTCTGCATTACCCTTCCCCTTTCATATTTTCCAGTTAACATGCATGCAGCTGCTCATGCCATGTAATCAACTGATTGTTACACAAGCATTTTCTAAAGCTATGACAATCTCAGATTTATGAGGTCAAGAAGTGCAGACTTAATCCATTCAATAGCTGCAATTTATCGTCTGATTATAATTGTATACACAAACACAGTAATGATTTAGATGGCATAGTGTAAGGATGAAATCCGTTTATTTTAAAAGGGTTTCTAACCTTTAAAATATGTTGCCATGAACACTTTTTGATGTCCACTTTTAACAACACAATTACTATTGTTTTATTGATCAGGATTTTAATAGGGGATTTGACACATATTTCATGCTAATAGAAAAAGGTGTAATTTTTCTGCACAATTTTAACAAGAATATGACTGCAATTAATTATATCATTATTATGTTTTCAGTGTCTAGAAAGAAGTGCTTAATTTATCACACATGTCTTTACAGCATATGGAAACCTCTTTTAAAAAGATAAGGTGCATGCTCCTTCCAGAGATGATAGAATATGACATAGGCACTGTATAGATTTTTGCTGCTATGCTGACCTGGCTTTAATAGTGACAGCTCTTCTGGGATGAGATTGAACATTAGTTGCTTAGAGAACTTGGGTGGCACCAATATTTCCATCATTTGGTCTTATAGCACTAACTAGTGGTCATTCCCTAACACCTTCATAGTTCAAGAAAACAACTTGCAGATAAGTCTGAAGTAGCAGTTGGATAACATAACAATGTATATTTCATATTTTTTTCAGCTTGCAGTTTTTAACAAAAGACTAAATGTCACTGCCAACTTGCTTGGCAATATATGGTAGTTTTGTTTATTTAATACTTACCATTACATGACATCAGTGGTTGTAAGCTTGATCCATAACCGACAGCACAAACCTAATTTTGTGGGTAATATTTATATTGGTCTTTAGTTGTTAATTATTTTTTACTTCTCTAAAATGTTATAGGTCTTATTTAAGAGAACTAGAACCTTTATAGATAGCAGTATAATTTATGTATCAACAGAAGTTTTGAAATACTTGTGTCACTTGCTAATAAAGCCAAACTTTTTCTTGTTGAAATTTTATGTTGTTCAATAACAAACTTATTAAATCACATAAGTTTTCATTTCACCTTTTACATTACCTGCATATATGAATTACATTTTATTAAATACTGCTATATTGTATCAGCATCATTACACAGTTTCTATTATATTAATCCATAAACTATAATTAGTACATATAATTTGACACATTTAATATTTAGATACCTGGTTTTGTATTTTCTAAGTATCTTTGTATATTATAAAGTTTGATCTATTGTACAATGCTGATTATTTTATTTTATTAGAAGACATTTGATTTAAGAACCTAACTAGAGAGGCATTAAATATTTAAAGGAATTTATAAATATGAAATTCTATATTAAACATTTATAGAATGGATAAAAAAGTACATAATATATTATAGGATGGTAAGTGAAATAAAATCAATAGTTGAATTGGTAGCATGTTCTACTATAATTACAGTCATGCTCACTTTTCTGCCATACTGTTTTAAATAATGTTGTATAATCACAAAGGAAAAACGTAAGAGATTTCTCTCCTCTTTGAAAGAACAGAATCAATATTATTATAATCAATATATTTTTTTCTTTAATAGAATGAGAAGAGAAAACCATCACAAACAAAAATAAGCATTTTCTGCTAATTCAAATTTAAAAGTACAATCTATACCTGTTCTTGTCACATGTCATCCTGGCTTGCAACGTGGTTATGTGCCCTGGCTGAAATTAAACCAGTGACCTCTGGGTTCTTAGGCTGTGCTTTATCCACTGTGCCACCAGCATGGGCTCATTTGGATTTTTTAAAGTATATTTTATTGGCTATGTATGGGAGTTTTTCCCAATTTTCCCCCTTTGCCCATTTCTAATTAGAATTGCTAATCCTTTTCTCCAGCAATTGGCCCCTTAATTCATATCCATGGGTTGTGCGTGTAGTTCTTTGGCTTCTCCTTTTCCTATACTATTCATGATGTTCCCCTGTGTATTTTGTTCCTACTAATTATACATTTTTTAATTTAATTTAATTGTTGTTGTATTACATCCATCCCCTTTTTTATCCACTCCTGACCCCTCCTCCACCCACCCACTCCCCCACAAAGTCAATCACACTTTTCCATGGTTCATGGTTCTTCCATGCTAGTTCCTCAACCAAACTGCTCCCCTTCTTTGTCTCCTCCTCCCACCTCCCACATCGCCCTTCCCCCCTCACTTCTGCCCACTGAAGGTCTATTCAATGTATTCATGTATCTGGTTATATTTTAGTTGTTTGTTTAGTTTTGTTCATTAGTGTCCTGTAATGGGCGAGAGCATATGCTATTTGTCTATCACCGACTGGCTTATTTCACTGAGCAAAATACTGTCCAAAAAATATGGAAGTGGTTTTCCCAAGTGGCTGCACCAGTCTGCATTCCCACCAACAGTGCACCAGGGTTCCCTTTTCCTTACATCCTGGCCAGCACGTGTTGTTTGTTGACTTGTTGATGGTTGCCAGTCTGACAGGTGTAAGGTGGTATCTTATTGTGGATTTAATTTGCATCTGTCTGACAGCTAGTGATGTTGAGCATTCTTTCCTATGTCTTGGGCCCTTCGTATGTCTTCCTCAGAGAGTTTTCTGTTCAGGTCCTTTACCCATTTTTAAATTGGGCAGTCTGTCTCCCTGGTGTTGAATCACATAAGTTCTTTATATACTTTGGAGGTCAAACCCTTGTCTGAGGTATCATTGGTAAATATGTTTTCCCATACACTTGGTCCCCTTTAATTTGTCTGGTGTTTTCCTTAGCTGAACAGAAACTTTTCAGTTTGATATAGTCCCATTTGTTTATTTGTTCTTTTATTTCCTTTGCCCCTGGAGAAGTATCAGTAAACATATTTCTGTGTAGGATATCTAAAGATTTACTGCTTCTATTTTTCTCCAGGACCTTTATGGTGGCACTTCTTATGTTTAAATCCTTTACCCAGCTTAAGTTTACTCTGGTGTATGGTGTAAGTTGGTGATCTAGTTTTATAATTTTGCATGTCTCTATCCAGTTCTCCCAACACCACTTGTTGCAGAAACCGTTTTTAATCAATTTTATGTTTCTTCTCCCTTTGTCGAATATTAATTGACCATACCATAGAGTCCTGTTTATTTCTGGGTTCTCTATTCTGTACCATTGATCTATATGTCTATACTTATGCCAGTTCCAGACTGTTTTGATTACAGTATAGTGTGATGTCCAGTACTGTGATTCCTCCTACCTTGTTCTTCTTTCTCAAGATTGTTGTGGCTATTTCCAGGTGCTTTTGGCTCCATATAAATTTTTGAAGTATTCTTTCTATCTCTGTGAAGTGTGTCATTGGTATTTTCATTGGGTTTGCATTAAATCTATAGATTGCATTGGGTGGTATAGCCATTTTAATGATGTTAATTCTTCCCATCCATGAACATGGTATATGCTTCCATTTATTTGTATCTTCTTTAATTTCTTTTTTTTTCTCTTTTTTTTAACTTTATTGTTGTTGTATTACATCCATCCCATTTTTGCTCCCCTCTACCCCACTCCACCAACCCATTCCCCCCAAAGTCAATCCCACCTGTTGTCCATGTCCATAGTTCCTTTATACTAGGTTCTTGTCTAAGCTGTTCCCCTTCTTTGCCTCTACCTCCCCCTCCCCCCAACCCTGTTCCCTGACCACTGAAGGCCTATTCCTCGCATTCATATACTTGGTTCTGTTTTGCTTGTTGTTAGTTTTGCTCATTATTGTCCCATAATGGGTGAGATAATATGATATTGGTCCTTCACTGACTGGCTTATTTCACTAAGCATAATACTCTCCAGTTCTATCCATGTTGTTGCAAAGGGTACAAGTTCCTTCTTTCTTTCTGCTATATAGAATTCCATTGTGTAAATGTATCAAAGATTATTTATCCAATCATCCACTGATGGGCACTTAGGCTGTTTCTAGCACTTAGCTATTGTAAATAGTGCCGCTATGAACATAGGTGTGCATAGGGTCTTATGAATTGGTGTTTCAGGATTCTTTGGGTATAGTCCAAGTAGTGGAATTGCTGGATCAAAAGGCAGTTCCATTTTTAGTTTTTTAAGGCAACCCCATACTGTTTTCCACAGTGGCTGCAACAGCTTGCATTCCCACCAACAGTGCATGAGGGTTCCCTTTGCCCCACATCCTCGCCAACACTTGTTGTTTGTTGATTTGTTGATGATTGCCATTCTTACAGGGGTGAAGTGGTATCTTAATGCAGTTTTAATTTGCATCTCTCTGATGACTAGCGATGTTGAGCATTCTTTCATATGCCTGTGGGCCCTTTGTATATCTGCCTCAGTGAGTGGTGTGTTCAGGTCCTTTGCCCATTTTTTAATTGGGCTGTCTGTCTCCCTGGTGTTCAGTCTCCTTAGTTATTTTTTTTTTTTTAATTTTTATTGTTGTTGTATTACATCCATCCCCTTTTTGCTCCCCTCTGTCCCCTTCCCCACCCACCCATTCCCCCCAAAGTCAATCCCACCTGTTGTCCATGTCCATGGTTCCTTTATACTAGGTTCTTGACTAAGCTGCTCCCCTTCTTTCCCTCTGCCTCCCCCCTCCCCCCAACTCCTTTCCCCCTGACCACTGCAGGCCTATTCCTTGTATTCATATACTTGGTTCTGTTTTGCTTGTTGTTAGTTTTGCTCATTATTGTCCTGTAATGGGTGAGATCATATGATACCTGTCCTTCACTGACTGTCTTATTTCACTAAGCATAATACTCTCCAGTTTCATCCATGTTGTTGCAAAGGGTACAAGTTCCTTCTTTCTTTCTGCTATATAGAATTCCATTGTGTAAATGTACCAAAGTTTTTTGATCCAATCATCCACCGATGGGCACTTAGGCTGTTTCCAGCACCTGGCTATTGTAAATAGTGCCGCTATGAACATAGGTGTGCATAGGTTCTTATGAATTAGTGTTTCAGGATTCTTTGGGTATAGTCCAAGTAGTGGAATTGCTGGATCAAAAGGCAGTTCCATTTTTAGTTTTTTAAGGAAACCCCATACTGTTTTCCATAGTGGCTGAACCAGCCTGCATTACCACCAACAGTGTATGAGGGTTCCCTTTGTCCCATATCCTCACCAACACTTGTTGTTTGTTGAGTTGCTGATGATTGCCATTCTGACAGGTGTGAGGTGGTATCTTAATGCAGTTTTAATTTGCATCTCTCTGATGACTAGCGATGTTGAGCATTCTTTCATATGCCTCTGGGCCCTTTGTATATCTTCCTCAGTGAGTTGTGTGTTCAGGTCCTTTGCCCATTTTTTAATTGGGCTGTCTGTCTCCCTGGTGTTGAGTCGCA
>PVIW01016281.1:0-17104 GCA_004026585.1 Noctilio leporinus | reverse complement strand
CAGCCTAAGTGCCCATCAGTGGATGATTGGATCAAAAAACTTTGGTACATATACACAATGGAATTCTATGTAGCAGAAAGAAAGAAGGAACTTGTACCCTTTGCAACAACATGGATGGAACTGGAGAGTATTATGCTTAGTGAAATAAGCCAGTCAGTGAAGGACAAATATCATATGATCTCACCCATTACGGGACAATCATGAACAAAACTAACAACAAGCAAAACAGAACCAAGTATATGAATACAAGGAATAGGCCTTCAGTGGTCAGGGGAATGGGGTAGGGGGGAAGGAGAGGTAGAGGCAAAGAAGGGGAGCAACTTAGACAAGAACCTAGTATAAAGGAACCATGGACATTGACGACAGGTGGGATTGACTTTG
Organism: Noctilio leporinus; assembly: GCA_004026585.1. Classification (NCBI taxonomy): domain Eukaryota; kingdom Metazoa; phylum Chordata; class Mammalia; order Chiroptera; family Noctilionidae; genus Noctilio; species Noctilio leporinus. Next base: position 16,723 of record PVIW01016281.1, on the reverse strand, counting down.
GGGGGAATGGGTGGGTGGGTGGGGGAACAGAGGGGAGCAAAAAGGGGATGGATGTAATACAACAACAATAAAATTTAAAAAAAGATATAATGTTGTATATTACTTGTATCTGCATTACTGCAGGTTAAGTTTTCTTAAACTGGAATTATTTCACAAGATGGGAAAACCATGTTACTTGTAATAACTCAGAAAAATTAAATGCAGTCAAGGAAGAAGAAAAAAGTAAGAAAATGTGGATGCATGTTACATGGAATAATCCATGCTGTCTTTCTTATTCAATGTGACAAAATATGTACTTATTTGTGGGTGTGTAATATATAAATTTTGTGTGTAATTTATTTGTAAAGGGCAACCAACTGGTCATTGGTGTGATGTGAAATCAGTCAGTCTTTAGGTTAGAAAAGATGGTGACAATGAAGACCAATTTAGATGGCAGTTGCAAACTACTAAACTATATGATTTGTATACATAGGCAATATTTATTCTTATAGTAGTATGTAAATTAGATGAGATTCCTTTCAAATAATTCAGGGGTTAGTTTAGAACCACATAGGAAGTCAACCACAAGTTAAAAAAATAGCTAGAATACAATTCTACAAAATTGGCTTGTAAACCGAAATGTCGCTGGTTCGATTTCCAGTCAGGGCACACAACCAGGTTGCAAGCCAGGTCTACAGCCATGTAGACCTCCATAGCTGGAGGCAGGTAAAAGGCAACCAAACACTGATGTTTCTCTGCCTCTCTGCCTCCCTCCCCTCCTCCATTTCTAAAAATAATAAAATATTTTTAAAATTTTAACGTAAGACTTACGCCAAAAAAATGATAATATAAAAATAAAAATAATAAAGCAGCAGCAAAACATACAAGCAGACAAAGACTGATCACCAGAAAATATTGCCAAAGCATAAGGTGAAAATTTCATCCAAATAAATCCTTCATGAATAACATCGAAGCAAGTCTCAGAAGAGAACAAGCACTAACAGGGTATGAGACAGGCTCTAGACAAGGTAACAGAAGAATCCTTATGAAAATTGAGACCTTCAGGCAGGCAAGTTGACAGAGCCCAATGAAAGACTGACAGCTGGGAACAGACAAGGACTTAGGGACAGAAGGGATGAGGGGTGTAGAGCAAGAACTAGTGGGGCAACTGATAAACAGGGGACACTGAAGCCAGACTTCAGGGACATGGAGCTATTGCACTTGGGCCTGAAACAGCCCTGCAAGCTCATCACCTGTGAACTAACCCTGGGGTGTGTGTGTGTGTGTGTGTGTGTGTGTGTGTGTGTGTGTGACCATGGTGGCCATGGAACACATCATCATCTTCAGAGTGTGGAGCTTGTTCTGGAAGCTGAGGGGGCCCATTTGTTGTTCAGTCCATCCCCAGGCTTCATGCGTAGATCATCCACCTTCTCCCACACAATATAGGTGTCCAGCCTTGACCAGTTGTCCTTCAGAGGTTCTGAGAATCTGAGTGCACCTTGCTCTGCATCCTCCTCCACCAGGAGCTGGAAGTTCCCAGTGGTGGACATCAGTGGACATCAGTGGGAAGCCATAGAGGAGGCAAATACCCTCCTCTAAGCTTTGGCAGGAAACTTTCTGCCTCGGGGGTGCAGAAGGCTTGGCCATGTGGTAAATGTGTGCAAGTGTGTGACAGGCCATGATTGGGCCTCCCCCTGTCCTGGTGTGGTGACAGTGAACCCAACATCCCTCGGCCCCACTGAGGGTCTGCACTATCCCCTTCTCCCAGTACTACTGGTTGAGCCCTGACCTTAGAACATTATGAAGGCAGTGACATGACCTCTGAGACTGATGAAAGTTCAGGCCTAAGGGCTGAAAAGACAGTTGTGTCCCACTGTCAGAATCTGGACCCAGGAGCTGCTGTCTCTGTCACTGAAACCAACAGGGAATCCAGGCATCCAGAACACCTCTTCTCCCCTCCCAGCCTACATCAGAGGGCTGAGATCCACCAAGCTCTAGGACTGAGCACCCAGGTACTGTCACAAGGTCTCAGACAGTGGCACCACAGTGACACCACTCACAGCAGCAATCAGGGCCAACTAAGCACAACTCAAATTTTATGACTGTAATTCATGGTATTGGACTGGTGTAGGCAGATGAGTTGCTTCTGTGTGGGGGCCTGCACAGGGAAAGAGGAAAATCCCAGAGACCAAGGCAGAACTTTGAAAACTGATGACAACCAATCACCCACATCACAGGGACTGCATATCCACAAGCCACTGAGGGGCCTAAAGAGAGTAAGGCAGTGTTCAGAGCTGGAGTCCCAAGGGATCAGGGGGAAGGGGTTCCTCAGAAAGGCAGGGCCCTGCTTCCATGCTGAAAGGCACCCAGGCCCAGGGGAGCATGAGGGGTGGTGGAGCCCTGGAACAGCTGCCCCCATGATGCCCTTGCACCTGGCCTCCCCTGGGCCTCCCCTGCCTCTGAACCTCACCCAGTCGTCCCATGCAGCTGGGCTCCCTGCACCTGCTGGAGCAGACAGCCCTCAAGCTGCCTCAGGAAACAAGCTGGGCCCTGGGGAGGTGAGTCATTGTGGTCTCCACTTCTGTCATGGTGCCACTCCGGGCAGGTTCAGAGAAGACAGTGCCCAGAGGTGGATGGGGATGTGCATGGTCAGGGAGGAGTTGGAGGCAGGGTCCAAGGTTGCTCCTCATGTGGGTACAAGCTGTGCTGTCTTTTCTGACATCCTGAAGGCCAACACACATTGTTCAAATCTCAGCGTAAAGGTCAGTGCACCAAGAGCCAATTCCCATTTAGGGGTCATGTGCTTGCCCAGGGAGGTCTGGAGATCCCACAATGGCCTCCTACACATATGGGGATCAATTTATCCAGAAGGCCATCACAATGAGGTGGGGATCCCAAGTAAAAACAGACAGTAGGACAAGGTGTCCATGACCTGGAGAAGAGCCTCAGGACAGAACTGGGCATAGTGCCAACTGCCCACCAGTGGGTGAGGCCCACAGCCGTGAACCTGCCCACAGCCTCCCTGGGCCTCTGCCTCCCTCCCCACTCAGCCCTGAATCATGGGCTCCCTCAGACCCAGCACACAGTACAGGGGATTGGGGATAGGTCTGTGTCACTGTGATACTACTAGGGTACTAGTAGTTTTCAGGGCCAAAATGTCACAGCACCTATCAAAAATGCTGTCTGGAACACAAGACTGGCACTGTCCTCAGCAAAGCAGTGACACCCTCCCTGGATTTTGAATGGGGCAACAGCACCATGGGATGGTGATACCACAGCAGTGACGCCCACAACAAAAATACACCAGGGGCCAGGCAAAGCGAAGTCCTGGCCCCCACAGTGTCCCCCACCCCTATATTTCCTGCTGACTCCCTGGGATTGTGGGACTGTGGGACTGTGATCTAGATGCGCCCCATGTAGATCGGCCCTCCTGACTCTTGGGCCAGGGATCTATGCAGGAAAGGGCCCTCCCACCCCCCACCACATGCAGGAGCTTTTTGCCAAGGGCCCTCCCACCATGTTACTTTCACTATGTTGATAAAGATTGTGATTTTATCTATACCAGCCATAGTGACAGGCCTGGTGCCAGGAATCCAGCCTTAACTCACGTCACTCAAGGCCCCGAAAGGCTGCTACCAAGGTGGTTGCCCTGAATGAACTTCCAGGGTCTCGTCCAGACAGCCCAGCAGCTCAGCACTTGGGTGTCAATCCCACCTGCAGCCAGGTCCTCTGAGGGTGCTGAGGTGGCTTCAGTGACACCATACATACATGCCAGAGCCCAGCGCTCAACACCAGCAGGAATCAGGGACATCAGAGGAACTCTGGCAGGCAGTCTAAGACCAACTTCCTAAAAGGCAGGACCCCAAAATTCTGCCCTGAAGGAGGCTGACAGGGCAGAGCTAGGCCTGTTCAGGACTCTGTCCTGGCGGCCCTGAGGGGGTTTTGGAGCCTCTAACCGGAATTGGGGTTGTGCAGCTTTTTGCCTGCCTTGTGTCTCGCACACCAACAGGAAACACAACAGAGAGACTGCCCTCCAGGGAAAGCCCCTGGGAGGAGCTGGCACACCCCAATCCAGCAGCACAGACTGCCTGCTTCACACAGTGGGGCTGGGTTGCCCAGTACCTGCAGAAGGACCCTGAGTTCCCCATGGGAAGGCCAGGGCCTCAACCTGTCCTCAGCCCAGGGCTGTCCCCACTCTGGCTGCACACCCTCTGCACTCTCAGACACTGTCCACATCTAGGTTTCCATCCCAGGGGCTGCCCCAAGGGATGGACCTTCCTGGGAGGGCAGCTTCAAACAGGAGAGAGTGTGAACAGGCACTTGTGAACATGCCAGCTAAGTCACAAACAGACATGGCACAAACCTCATGTAAATCCTTTCCAATCAGCCAGCCTGGGTCAGGCTCCAGTGCCCATGTAGAAGCCCATGTCCTGGCCCTCAGTGGCAGGAGATAATGGCAGTTGCCCTGGGGAACAGAGACCTTCCTGTTCTGCCCTATGCCTCCCTCCTCCCCAGCTGCTGCCTCAATCCTGTCCTCTGATGCAGGTGTAAAGTGCCACCTAAAGCTTCCCCCAGGCAGAAGTGCCACAAGCTGTCCCTCGGTGCATCCCAGCCACCTATGTAAACTGCAGAGGGTCCCTCATGGGCAGCCTACAATGTTCAATCACCTGGACAGCCTAACCCTTGGACACCAGAGACAAATTACATGCCCACCCGAGCCCGAGCTCACCCAGAACCCTGCAAGCAATCTCACCAGCCTGATCTGACCCCCACTGTCCTGTCCCACTGATGGATGTGACTTGAAGCCCTGAGTACAGAACAGGAATCTCAATATCCAGGCTGCCTAGCTTCCCTGGGGTCTCTGCACAGGGCCTCCACAGGTCTGGAGCACCTCTTCTCCCCTCTTAGCCAACATCCAGGACTATAGATCTGCCTCAGGTACTAATGGGCACCCTCTAAGCCCCAGATCCCAGTTCTTGTCACAGGGTGTCAGACAGTGGTGCACAGGTATGGTGGCCACAAGACTGCATATCCACAAGCCACTGGGCAGCCTAAGGAGAGTCATGCAGCGCTCAGACCTAGAGTCCCAAGGGCTCAGTGGGAAGTGGGTCCTCAGATAGTCAGCGTCCTGCTTCCATGCTGAAAGGCACACAGGCCCATGGAGCCAAGTGTTGGGGGAGCCTGAGAGGAGCAACACCCATGATGCCTCTGCACCTGACATTACTTGGGAATCCCCAGACCCTGAGCCTCACCCAGTCCTCCCATGCAGCTGGGCTCCCTCCACATGCATTTCCTTCCCCTGCATGTGCTTCAAGTCCTGCTGGAGCAGACAGCCCTCAAGCTACATCAGGAAACAAGCTGGGCCCTGGGGAGGTGAGTCACTGTGGTCTCCACATCTGTCATGGTGCCACTCCAGGCAGATTCAAAGAAGACAGTGCCCAGAGATGGATGGGGATGTTCATTGCCAAGGAGGGTTGCAGGCAGGGTCTGAGGCTTCTGCTCACCTGGCTGTGCTGTCCTTTCTGACATCCCAAAGGGCAACAAATACTATTCAAACCTGGAGTGTAAAGGTCAGCGCACCAAAGGCCAATTCCCATTTGGGAGTCATGTGCTGGTCCAGGGATGTACAAAGATCTCATGGTGACCCCATAAACACATTGGGAGCAATTTATCTATCCAGAAGGCCATCACAGTGAGTTGACGTTCCAAAGCAGAAACTGATAGTAGGACATGCTCTGTGCCCTGAAGAGAAACGTCAGGACAGAACTGGGCATAGTGTCAACTGTCCACCAGTCAGAAGATGCCCATAGCCCTGAACCTGCCCACAACCTCCCTTGGGCTCTGCCTTCATCATCATCTGCCCTGAATCCTTGGCTCCTTCAGGCTCAGCACACAGTGCAGGGATTGGGGATAGGTCTGTGTCACTGTGATACTAGTTGTAGTGGTAGTGGTTGTATTGGCCACAGTGTCACAGCACTTATCAAAAACCCTGCCTAAAGGAAGGGGAGCAGTATAGACATGAACCTAGTATAAAGGAAACATGGACATAGACAACAGGTGGGATTGACTTTGGGTGGGTGGGGAGGGGGACAGAGGGGAGCAAAAAGGGAATGGATGTAATACAACAACAATAAAATTAAAAACAAACAAACAAACAAAAAACCCTGCCTAGGACACAATCCTTGCCTTGTCTCCTTCAAAGCAGTGACACCCTGCCTGGGTTTTGAACGGGGCCATAGCACCATGAAATGGTGCCACTGTAGCAGTGTCGGCCACAACACAAACCCACCAGGGGCCAAGCACAGCAAAGGCATGGCCACCACAGTGTTCCCCACAGGGACTTCTCCTGCTGACTCCCCATGATTTTGACCCTGATATCCTCCATGCAGATGGGCTGTCCTGACAACAGGGCCAGGGGTCTCTGCAGGGAAGGGCCTTCCCACAACCCACCATATGCAGTTTTTTGTCAAGGACCCTTCCACCCCTTACTATGGTGATTTTATGGATACTGACCACAGAGAAAAACTGTTGCCATAAAACCAGCCTTAACATCAGGTCACTCAAGGCCCTGAATGGCTGCTTCCATGGTGGTTGCCCTGAAACAGCTTCCAGCACCACTTCCAGACAGCCCAGCAGCCCAGCCCATGGACCCAGGTCTCACCTGCAGCCACAGTGACTGGTGTCCATGGAAAGCCTGTGGGAGGAGCTGGCCCACCCCATCCCAGCAGCACAAGTGCCTGCTTCACCCCGTCAAGCAGGGCTGCCCACTGCCTGGGGCAAGACCCTGAATAGGGCCTCATCGAGTCCTCAGCCCCTGAGCTGCCCCCTCACTGGCCATATTGTCCCAGCTTCTTTCACCGTGGGATGCTGGAGTAGCTCCCATGGTGAGTTGGCCCATGCTTAGAACCCACCATCACTACCTGGCTACACTGCTTGTGCTCAATGTTTGGCCTGTCCTCTCCTACATTTTCCCAAGAGGCTGGTGATCTCATAGTCATCTCCTGGGAAGACACAGGGACACTGCATTCAGAGAGCCATCTGTCACCTCACTGTCCACTGCAACCATTCTAAGCTATGCTGACTGAACCTACAGCACCCATAGGTGCCATGTTCCTCACTCATATTTGGTTCCCCTCCCCATGACTGGCCTCTCTGCCCCAACCCAGGAGGCCCATCCCTGTAACCCAACCCCTGGCCAGGGGACAGGCAACAGGATACGGATTGTGCCACATGGAAGGCCCTCCTGGCATCTGACCTCAGGCTTGTCACGTAGCCAGGGTGCCCAAACCAAACACCCTCCCCATGTTCCCAGTTTTGGCTGCTTCCCTCCACCTGCTCACTACACCTCTTTCCATGGGAATGGGGGTGTGAAGAGAATTTCAAGATGTGTTGATCTCCAAGACCTCCATGATCCCACACATAGTCCACCAAACTCATGGTTCTGTCCTATCTCACAGTTCCCAGCTCCCCTAGCCCGGTACCCAGGCAGCAGGGCAGGGCCAGTATAGACATAATTTCTGGGTGCAGGGAAGAGTCTGGAGCAGCTGAAGGGGTAGAGGGAGCCCAGGTGAAGACATGCCCATGCCCTGCCCAGGTGGAGGAGAGAGTCTGAATGGGACCCTCTCACAGTGGGAATACTACCCCACCCCCAGCCAAGTGACTCAGGCCAGACCCAAAAGATCCTCTGTGAGCCTCTGCTTTTCTGTCCGCAGGGCTTCCCCTCTTTCAGCCCCTCACTGAGATGCCACCACCTCATCCCTGGGCTCAGGCAGCCACTCCTACCTGGTGTGTATCTGCCTCAGTGCCCAGGAAACACGGGACTCCTTCTGATCACATGAGCTGGGACTTGGGGCCACTAGGCCTCAGGAAATGAATCTAGGGGGAAAAAAAACCCCTGCTCTTCCTTCAAGGCTGATATCACAGAATGAGGTACTGAGCCCCAACAGGCCAGGAGGTTTCTGGTCCTGCCTGTGTCATCGTGGTACTATGGTGGTTATGATACCACAGTGACACTTGTTCATCCAGAAACCCTTGCTGGAGAGCTGCCAGGTGCTGAGAACACAGAGGCAATCTGCACAGCCTCTGGCAAGCAGATGCAACACACCTTCACCCTGGATGTGACCCAGGGACAGCCACAGTCTACAGTGGGTTCCTGGTCAGGACATGAGCCATGATGGCTCACAGGCACCCCACACCAGTCCTAGATCCTGACAAAATCCCCAGATCCTGACTGAATTTCTGGGGACCTCAGACAGCATGGGTGGACATCAGGTAGGAAGGCAGGCTACACATAGGAATCCCTCTTAACCACCCAGAAGCCACATAGTCTGGTTCAGCCCAAGCCCAGCAGAACACCTCACCTGGAATCCTATACTCCACTGTAGAGGTCCCAAGACCACCTGAATAGAGGGTTCTGAGGCTGAGGTGATTTTTCATGAATATCTTCACAATTTGCTTCTTTTGGTTAACAATATATTTTTCATCCACTCCCAATGCCACAACCCTTCACTCATTCAGTCATTCACTCATCAGGGAACAACCCATTCCTTGGGAGTGACCACATGAGGCCATGAAGAGATGTGCAGGGCAGAGTGTGGAGTATGGGTTATCTGGCCCAATCCAGTTTGGTTCAGTCAGGGTGGCTTCCTGGAGGAGGCAACACTGTTAGCTGCAGTTGGAAGCTAACATCCAGGAAAGAGAGATGCTCTGGGTCCCTGGAGACCTGCACTGGGACCCAGAACCAGCTGCATTCATGATCTCAGATGCAGGGGTTCAATAGATGAATAGGTACCCTGTGCTGCAGGATGCCAGCACAGGTGAGAACACCCAGTGGTCCAGGCCCCCATCAGGACCCTGGAGACCCTATGCTCAACCAGAAAGGGACACCAGCAGAGTAGCGATTCTGCAGACACATATAAGACAGTGAGACAAAAGCCCGTCTTTCAGGTCCCTAATGGAAGCTTTCATAGGCATGATTTTCACAAGGAAATCTTCTTGAGGTTTTAATGCAACAGTTCTGGGCACCTCCTGGCAATGCCAGTATTCTGTCCAAAGGGCAAGAAAGGGAATGTATGTCACCCCAGAAATCCCCTCGGATAGCCTAGACTTGGGTGTGCCTGGACAAGGACACCCACCCTGCCAGCACAGGACAACAGCATGGCAGGCAGGAGGCTGAATGGGCACCATTCTCCACCTCTACCCCACGTCTACTGCCAGGTCATGTCACCATCTAACACACATGTCTCCTATAATCATCCCCTTGCCCACCCAGAGGGGACTGACTAGAATTTCTGCTTCCTCTTCCCCTTGTGAAAACGCTCAGCCACCCTGGGAACCTGGACCTCCAACTGACTCACACATGTAAACTCACTCACATCTGATAGCCAGCACCTGCCCTTCTCCAGGCCCAACTCTCATCTGTGAAAGTTACACTTTTCCCCAATGCCTGTCACCTGGGGTAGGCATCCATGAGGTTTCCATACTTCTCTCTGTCCAGGCACCTCTCCCAGGGCAACATCTGGACTCTTTAGCACCCACTACTAACCTCCAGATTTTCCCACCCTCCTCTATTTTCAGCTCATTCTCTATAGCACCCATGACCCTTGACCTATGCTGTTACCCACCTCTAAACCTCCCCATGTCCTCTCTTCTCTCCCTGCTTACTGGTTACTTCCTCTCCCTTCCCCTTGGCCTGCCTTCCCTTCCATGACTGGTCAACCCCACCCACTCTGCACACTCAGGCCAGGTGCCATTTTTAATTGATGGCCACAAGCTGAAGTCGACAGTGGACCCCCAAACGCCACTGGTATAGCTCCTGCTCCACCATCCCTAGGCTGTTCCATTTGAGTTCCACCCAGCACCCACTGTCCTCTCTTCCTTCACACACAGATAAGGGTGGTCACCTGGCTGGCTTCTTCCCAGTGGGATGTAAGTGGGATCAGAAGGTTGAATGTTCTGAGTGTACCTTGCCATGGGCAAGATTCTGAGTGAAACCCTCTCACAGTGGGAATATCCCACAATGCCTCAGGCCAGACTCAAAAGCTCCTCTGTCTCCAGGGGTCCACGTCTATGCCCCTCCCCTTGCTGTGATGCCAGCACCTCAACCCTGAGCTCAGGAGGCCCCTCCTACCTCTTACCTGGTGTGGCTCTGCCTCAGAACCCAGGTTACTCGGGGTTACTTCTGTCCAACTTCGCTGGAAACTGGGGCCACCAGAACTAAGGAAATGAATCTAGCAAGGAAAAACTCTTATCTTCCTTCAAAGCCAAAGAGCAGAGAATCAGATGCTGAGCCCCTAACAAGCCAGGATGTTTCTGGCCCTGCCTATGTCACTGTGGTATTATAGTAGTGGTAATGGATATACCACAGTGACACTTGCCCAACCAGAAACCTTTGCTGGAGAGCCGCTAGCAGGAGAGCCCACAATGGGGATCTGCACACCCTCTGGAAAGCAGATGCAGCACAACCTCATCCTGGATGTGACCCAGGTCATGACATGGGCCAGGGTTGTCCACAGGGGCTCCACACCTGCCCCAGATCGTGACAAAATCCCCAGATCCTGACAGAATTGTTGGGGACCTCAGACAGTGTGTGTAGAGATCTGGTAGGAGGGCAGGCGACCCATTGGAACTCCTCATGGCTACCCTGAAGCCACATAGTTTCGTTCAGCCCAGACCAGTGGAAACACCATGCCCTGAAGCCCACTCCCCACTGCAGAGGGCCCAAGAATGCCCCTCTGTAGGATATTGAAGACCCCCAAGTCACAATGGGTCTACTGAGGATGATCACCATAGTGAGGGAGGCTGTGGGTGAAACGGTCCCCATGTCCTCCTGGAATCAAGTGTCGGAGCAAGAGGTCAGAGAGTGGAGCCAGCTTTCAGGACATACTGTCACCACAGTTTCCACAAACAAGCCCAATCGGATGTCCCTGCATGTCCCACTCTATGGTGAGGGCTGGAGCTGGGGCAGGTTAGTGGAAGGCTGCATCATGTCCTCATTCCCTGACATGGCTTTGGGGACCTGGCTAGAGCTGACCTGAGAGTGAGCATTACATCCTGATACCAGGCCCAGGCCCAGGGCCCAGCAACCATGACCCTTCACCTTCATGCAGACCCAACAGCACGAATGTCTCTGTAATTTGTTCCTTTGTTTAATAATATATTCCTTTATCCATTCCCAATACCATAAATATTTCTTCATTCACTCACTCACTCACTCATCAGGGTCCTGTCCAGGCCCTGCAGTCTCATCACTGCTAATCCTAGGGGGAGAAGGTGACCATGGTGGCCTGCACATCACCATCTAAAGAGTGGGTGCCTGTTCTGGAAGATGAGCGGGCCCTTCTCCTGTTTTGTCCATCCCCAAACTTCATGCACAGATCATCCACATTCTCCCACACAATATAGGTGTCCAACCTTGACCAGGGGTCCTTCAGAGCCTTCCGAAAATCTGAGTGCACCTTGCTCTGCATCCTCCTGCACCAGCAGCTGGTAGTCCCCAGTGGCGGACATCAGTGGGAAGGCATCGAGGGAGCAAATACACTCAAACTCTTAAGGCAGCCTTTAGAAGGGAGGAGGGAAAGCTGTCTCATGGGTACAGAAGGCTTTGGCATGTTGTGAATGTGTGCAAGTGTGTGACAATCCATGAGTGGGCCTCCACCTGTCCTTGCATGGTGACCAGGAACCTCACCTTTCTTGGCCCCACTGAGGGAGTGCATTGTCCCCTTCTTCTGGTACTATTGGGTGAGAACTGACCTTACAGAATTATGAAGGCAGTGTCCTGACGAATGAGACTGTTGAAAGTTCAGGTCAATTCACTGAAGGGACAGTTGTGTCCCTCTGTCAAGAGTCGCACCCACGAGCTCCTATCTCTGTCACTGAAATCAACAGGGTACCCAGGCATCCATCCAGAGCAATTATTCTGCCCTCCTATCCCAAACCTCAGGGCTTCAAATCCACCAAGCTCTAGGACCTAGGACCCAGTTATTGTCACAAGGTGTCAGACAGTGGTATATCGGTCTGGTGACCAGAGTGACACCACCCACAGAAATCATCAGAGCCAACTCAGCACAAATCAAGGTTTATGACTGTATTTTAAAGCAGTGGACTGGTTGAGGCAGATGACCTTTCCCAGTGTGGTGGCCATGACTGACCAATGAAGGTCTGCACAGGGAAAGAGGGATACCCACATTAGAAGCCACAGATTTGAGGACTAATGACATCCAATCACCCACATCAGAGGAACAGCTTATCTACAAGACACTGAGGGGCCTAAAGAGAGTTAGGCAGTGCTTAGCCCTGGAGTCCCAAGGGCTCAGGAGGAAGTGGGTCCTCAGGAAGACAGGGCCCTGCTTCTATGTAGAAAGGCACCCAGGTGAATAGGGATGTGCATGGCCACGAAGGGGCTGGAAGCCAGGTCCGACTGAGGTGGCTGTTTAGCTGCATAGAGGCTGTGCTGTCTTTTCTGACATCCAAAGAGGCAACAAGCACTATTCCAACTTGGAGTGTAAAGGTCAGTGCACCAAGAGCCAATTCCCAGTTGGGGGTCACACACTAGCCCATGGAGGTCCAAAGATACCACTGTTATACCCTACACATAGTGGGAGCAATGTATCCAGAAGGCCATCACAATGAGTTGGGGTTCCAAAGTAGAAACAGACAGTAGGACAAGATGGCTGTGCCCTGGAAAGGACAGAACTGGGCATAGTGCCAACTGTCCACCAGCAGAAAGAGGCCCACAGCCTTGAACCTGCCCACGGCTTCCCTGGGGCTCTGCCTCCCTCCTCACTTAGCTCTGAATACTGGGCTTCCTCAGGCCCAGCACACAGTGCAGGGGATTGGGGATAGATCTGTGTCAATGTAATACTACTGTCCTGGTTGTTCTGGCCACAGCTTTACAGTGCCTATCAAAAATCCTGCATGGAACAAAAGCCTGGCCCTGTCCTCATCAAAGCATTCACACCAGCCCTGAATTTTAAACAGGGCCACACACCCATGGGGTGGTAGTACCACAGCAGTGCCTCCCCAACCCAAACCTACCAGGGGCCAGGCATATCAAAGGCTTTGCCTCCATGGGGTCCCCCAACAGACTTTTCAGGCTGACTCCCTAGAACTGTGACCCAGATGTGCCTGGTGTAGATGGACCCTCCTGACACATGTACCAGGGTCGTCTGCAGAAAAGGGCTCTCCCGCCACCCACCACATGTAGGAGCTTTTTGCCAAGGAACCTCCCTCAGTGTTACTATCAGTATGTCACTAAACATGGTTATTACACCTACCACAGTGACAAGTCTGGTGCCATAAATCCAGCCTTATCAACCAGGCTCTTGGGCCCTGAACACACCTGGATACTTTGCAAAATCAAGATTTCCATCCCAGGGGCTGCCCCAAGAGCTGAACGGTCCTGGGAGGAGAGCTTCAGGCAGGAGAGAGTGTGAACAAGCACTTGTGAGCATGCCAGGTAAGTGACAAACACACATGACACAATGCTGATGTAAAACCTTTCCCATCAGTCAGCCTGGGGCAGGATCCAGTGCCTACATAGAAGCCCAGTGCCCTGGCCCTCAGTGGCAGCTGCTAAGGTCAGTGACCTTGGGGAATAGAGACCTTCCTGTTCAGCCCTATGCCTCCCTCCTCCCCAGCTGCTGCCTCACCCCTGTCCTCTGAAACAGAAGTAACCTGTGACCCGTGCTTTCCACAGGCAGACTCAGGCCCAGGTGGGCTCTTGCCGTAGCCCAGTCCCTCATGTAACAGGCCGAGGATCCCTATGGGCAGTCTATAACATTCAATGTCACAGGGACCAAAAACCCCAGACATCAGAGGGAGAACAATTGCCCACTTGAGCCTGACCTCACCCAGACCTCTGCAAGCAATCTCACCAGCCAGGCTTGACCCCCAGTGCACTGTCCCCACTGAGGGAAGTGGCTTGAAACAGAGTCCAGAACATCAATCTTGATGTCCTGCATACCCCACTTCCCTGGGCTTTCTGCACAGGACATCTAGGGGTCTGGACACCTCTTCTCCCTTCCCAGCCAACACCAGTGGGCACAGATCTGTCCCAGCTACTCACGGGTACCCTCCTAAACCCAAGCCCCAATTCTTGTCACAGGGTGTCATACACTGGTATATAAAGAAGGCAACAACCATAACATCTCCCACAGCAGCAACAAGAGCCAACTCAACACTGTCCCCCAGTCCCCTTCGCAACCTCAGGACCTACCTGACCCCAGGCCTGGAAACTCACCCCTTTCAGGTCAGGTCCTGAGGCCACAGTCTTCTGGACCTGGAAAGATGGTCTCTCAAAAATGAGTTCTGTGCTCTTGAGTGATCCAGTGAAGACTGGGCCTGAATGTTGAAAAGGACACCACAAGCTGTGTGGACAAGCAGCCTCCAGGGTATCAGAGAGGATGCGCTGGGACTGGGCTGCATTGAACCAGGGGCCCCCAGCTGGCTCACACCAGGAAGGTTGAGGGGTCAGCGCATGCAAGTCTCAAGGTGGGGTCAGGCTCAGCACATGGACAGATCCTGACCACCAGGGAGTCTAGGGACAGTGCTGGTCTCAGACCTCCTGTGAATTGACCCCTCATTCTCCAGTCAGCCCCATCATCACAGTGGACACACTGAGGCAGGAACAGGCTCACCCAAACAGCAAAGGCAGAGGTTGGGGGTCCCACTGGCAGCCCAGAGTCCTCTACCTGCCTAGCTCCCCACCAGCACCTCACCTGAACCCCACCTGCACCCATTGGAAGGGATGACTCATGAAGATGGATCTGCAGCTGAGTCTCAGCACTCCAGGGGAGCCATGGGGTCCCTCAGTTGAGCCCCATCTCCCAGCTCTGTGTGAATCTCAAATTCCTGAGTCAGCCCCTACCTTGCGTGTTCCTTGGAGGATGGCTGGTGGGTGTTTGACCCCAACCAAATCAGATGAACCATTGTGAACAGTGTTCTTCCACACTGGGCCACAGAACAGGCTATATTATCACAGTCTCTGTCACTGTGGGATACTGGAGGAGCTCCCACAATGAGTGGCAAATGCTCAGACACCACTACCCCTGCCTGACCACACTGCCTGTGCTCAGTGCTGGGCCTGTCCTTCCCTGCCATCCTCTCAAAAGTCTGGTGACCTCACAGTCAGCTCCTGAAGTGACTGTGCAGACACAGGGACACTGCAGTCACAGAGCCACCTGCCACCTCACTGGTGTCCATTCTAAGCATTCTGGGCTGTGCTGATTGGACTTCTGGCACCCAGAGGTGCCACACCTCCCACCCAGAGTTGGCCCATACTTAGCTGCCTGAACACACCCTAGGAGCCTGCTCCACACAGTCCATGCCCTGTCCAGAGGCCAGGGAATAAGACCCAGCTTCTGCCACATGGAAGGCCCTCGTGGCGTCTGACCTCAGGCCTATACCAATGGCAAGGGAGCCCGACCCAGACTACCCACCCCAGGTTACCAGTTTTGGCTTCCTCCCTCTGCCTACTCAGTCCTCCTCCCATGGGAAAGGGGGTATGAAGAGAACTTTAAGGTGAGTTGATCTCCAAGAGTTCCATGATCCCACACCCTTCTTCAGCAAACTCTGGGCAGTGCCCTTTCTCCCATGTCCCACCTCCCCTGACCTAGCACCCAGGTAGCACTGGAGGGTCAGTATAGACATTATTTCTGGGTGCAGGGCAGGGTCTGGAGCAGCTGCAGAGATAGAGGAAGCCCAGGTGAAGACATGCCCTCACCCTACCCAGGCAGAGGGTAGATTCTGAATGGGACCCTTTCACAGTATGAAACCATCTAGGGAGGGCTCGAAGAAGACCCAAAAGATCCTCTGTGTGCCTCTGCTTTTCTGTCCCCAGGGTTCCCCCATTTCCAGCCTCCCACTGAGATGCCAACACCACAGCCCTGGTCTCAGGAAGCCACCCCTACCTTCCTACCTAGGGTGTACCTGACTCAGTGCCCAGGAAACACGGCGCTCCTTCTGAACACATGTGCTGGAACTTGGGGCCACTAGAGCTCAGGAAATAGATCCAGCAAGGAAAAACCATATTCTTCCTTCAAGGCCAATGATCACAGAGTGAGGTGATGAGCCCTAGCAGGCCAGGAGGTTTCTGGTCCTGCCTGAGTCACTGTGGTATTATGGTTATGGTTGGTACCACAGTGACACCTGCTCAGCCCGAAATCCTTGCAGGAGAGGCGCCAGCAGCTGAGCCCACACAGGCGGTTTGCACACCCTCTGGAAACCAGATGTAGCATAACCTCACCCTGGATGTGACCCAAGGACAGCCACAGTCTTCCGTGGGGTTACTGGTCAGCACATCGGACAGAGATGGTCCATAGGGACTCCAAACTGGCCCCAGATCCTGACTGAATTGTTGGGGATCTCAGACAGCGTGGGTGGAGATCAGGTAGGAGGGCAGGCTACCCATAGGAAACCCTCATGGCCACCCTGAAGCCACAAAAGTTCATTCAGCTCAGCCCATCCCCCTGAAGCCCATCCCCCACCTCAGAGGTCCCAAGGAAGCCCCACTGTAAGATCTTGAGCAACCCTGAGTCACAGTGTCTGTCCTAGGGACAATGACAGTGAGAGGTGATCACTGAAACTGCCCCCATGTCCTCCTGGAATTGATTCTTAGTGCAAGAGGTCAGAGAGTGGAGCCAGCTCCCAGGGCACACTGTCACCACAGTCTCCACAAACAAGTCCAATTGCATGCCCCTGCATGTCCCACTCCATGCTGAGGGCAGGAGTCGGGCAGGTCAGTGGA
>PVIW01016280.1:0-17048 GCA_004026585.1 Noctilio leporinus | reverse complement strand
ATTTATTTATTTTTGTACTTTCCTTGGGTTAACCTGCTTTGCTTCCTTGCCTTAGTTGAGCACCCTTCTGTGATAGGATATTTGTAGAGTTCAATGTTGCCATCTCCCAGATTTTCTCCACTTGCTGTTCTTGGTGTGTCCTTTATTTGTGCTGTCTGGTTGTATTCTGGGCCTGTGGGCTTTTAGCAGAAACAAAAACCAAAACAAAAAACAAAAAACAAAAACATACACAAAAAAAAACAAAAACAAAATACCAAACCAAACCAACCAAACAAACAAACAAAAGCAAAACAAAACAAAACAAAACAAAACAAAAAAATTGCAAATGGAAAAAAGAAAAATTATAATAATAATAAGAAGAAAGGGTTTAGATGGCTGTTCACCCTTAATAATCCCTGACTGGTCCAGATGGAGCCTGGACCTGAGGGCTTTTAGCAGAGGAAAAGAAAGAAGAAAAAAAAAAAGAAAGAAAGAAAGAAAAAGAAAAAAGAGAAAAAGGGAGAAAGTCCCAAGAGAAAGAGAATTCAATATTAATAAAGAAAAGGTTAGGTTTCTGTTCACCATTTATGGTCTCTGTTGGTCCCGGTGCAGCTAGGACCAGTGGGTTTTATCAGGAAGAAAAGAAAGGAGAAAGAAAGAAAGGAAAAAAAAAAAAAAAAAGAGGAAGGCAGAAAAGAATAAAGAATGGGTTTAGAAAGGCTGGGGAAGGGAGGAATACTTAGATTGAGGACTGGGAATGTGTTATAGCCACAGAGTGAACAGACTTTAATTCGAGAGTAGGGGAGGGTCTTGGGTATTTAGGTGGATTGAGGTATAGGGGGGATTAAGAAATGTGAGGAGTAACTTTTGCAAAGGATATGTTGGGGCGTAATAGTTTATATTGCTCTCAGTATAATTCAGGTGCTTGAGATTGGCAGCAATCCCTTTCCTGAGGCTGCCTCTTTTTCTTGGTCAGGACTTTACAGTCTATAGTCTATATTCTAGCCGGTCTTGGTGTGTGGCAGGGCCTCTGATTGTTGCAGTAGGGCTGATTCTGAGTGTCCGCCCCCAGGTAGGCTGGGCCTTCAGCAGCCTGGCTGGGTGTTAGGGCTGCCGGTGTTCTGGAGCCCGCAGGGAGCCCCCTCCCACTCCTGGTGGAGGTTACGGCCCAGGACGCGCCGCCAGCACTTCTGCAGGGTAGCCCACAATTTCGCTGGTCCCTGTGATGACTGGTCCCGCCCTCACAGTTCCGGGAGGAGGCCGGGCCTGTCAGTCAACACTGTCCGGGGTCCGCCTACACTGTCCCGCCCTTCTGGGGCGGGCAGCACGCCCCCAAGCCAATCAGCTCTCCTCGGAGTCCTTTACACGGCCTCTGTGATGAGCCCCTCCCAGGCGTGGGCGGCTCGGCCTGTGTCCCTGGCAATGGCGGGTCTCCCGCCACTAGTTCCCGGCTCGCAGGCTTGCCGCCTGGAGTTTCCCGCAGAGCCTGGGGGCCTGTGTGGTTGCGCAGGGCTGGGCCACCACCCTCGCAGGGGATTCTAGCTGCTATTTCCCTGGTGGCCCAGCAGCTCTGTTTTCGGCCCTCTCGCCACCCCGCTGGTGCACTTCCCGCTCCCCGGCTCCGGCTTCCCACAGGACTCTTCTCCGCCTCTAGCCCCGCGCACGCACGGAGCCTCCTGTCCCCGTTGCTGGAGTGAGTCTCCCACACAGTCCCTCCCCTGTAAGAGTTCAATTCCGCGTTCCCTACGGCGTTTGCCCTCGCCGCCCGCACTTCTCTTATGAGACTTCCAGTCACCAGCGAGCCCGGAACTGGCCCCAGTCACACGTGCCCCTCTGGGCAGAGCCGCCCCTGCCCAGAGCTGACCTTGGCCCGCCGGCCGGTCTGTCGGGAACGCCTCACCTACTGTCCTGCTGGCCTCCTCTGCCTCTGGGCTCTGTTCCCCTGTGTCCAGACGCTGTCCGTTCCAATCCCTAGGGTCCTGAAGATGTCTCACGCTTCCTATCCTGTCCTCTAGCTGCTTTGGTACTCGAGAACACCATCAGCACTGCTCTCTACTCTGTCGCCATCTTGGAGATCTCCTGGGGAGTGATTCTTAATTGCCATGCAATCTTGGTCAAGTCACACACCAGGACCATATCATTCATGTCACCTTACAATCCCAGAGCACCCTCTATAGGTGGAGGAAAGGACCTCTCTGTTCATAGAAAACAATCTAGGACAAAATCTTCAGCTCTGGGACAGAAGCTCATCATAAGGTTTGGGCTCAGTTGGGTTTCCCTTGTTGCTATTTTAACATGTAATTTATGGAGAATAAGAGTCACTGAGTATGTGAGTGGATATGACACAGAGAAACAGTAGATAGATGACATTTTCTGACCTGTCATTTTGTGTTTGCAGTTGTCCAGGGTGAGGTGCAGCTGGTAGAGTCTGGTGGAGGCTTTGTGCAGCCTGAGGGTTCTCTGGACTCTCTTGCATGGCTTCTGGATTCAGTAGCTATTGGATGATCTAAGTCGACCAGTCTCCAGGAAATGTGTGGAGTGGGTCTCATGTATCACTGAGAGTAGTGGTAGCATGTACTTCACTCTGTGAAGGGTCTTTAGAGTCTCCAGAAACTCTAAAGAGACAAGAGAGCCTATTTCTCTGTCTTTTCCAAATGTTAGACCTGCATTCCTTATCTTGTGGCTTCTTCCTTCTTCTCTTCAGCCAGGAGCAGGTTACCTGAGTTGAGTGATCATGTTGTTTCCTCCTCCAGTTGAAGTCTCATCTCTCTCTGCCTCCTTCTAATACAGACACTCTTTTTTGTTAATGCCTACACAAATTATCCTGGAGAATCATTGGATTCCAAGGTCTCTAAATTGATCAAACCTACAAAGTCCCTTTGCCCTATAGAATTTACAGGTACCAAGCACGATTCAGAAAATCACAGCCAAAATCATTAATCAGATGTTAATGAGCACATATATTTCATTAATTTCTCTATTCTATGAGTGACTTTAAGGTTTTTTGTTTTGTTTGTTTGTTTTTTTCATTACAGTCTATGCAGAGAAACTCTCTGAAAATGGCCTCATGAGGTTATTGCAAACACTCAGCCCCCCAAACAACTCATGAATCTCTAACTTCTCAGTGTCTCTGAGTCTCAGATATAGTAAAGCACTTTTCAATTCTCAATCTGTTTTGAATCCAAAAAGGTCCTGGAGCCAGAGACACTCTGGTCCAAAAATAGTTACTCTGAGATCCTAGATGTCTTTAGACACATATTTCTAGTGATATCCTGTTCCTATAAATCAGGCATATTTCTGCCATGTGACTCAAAATAAATCCAGCATCCTCCCCTTAACCTGTTTTAAAGTCACTTCATATCTGTGGGTAATTTTTCCAGCATTGGTCCACTACTGGTACCAGAACCTGTTCTAGTTCCTATGACTGATGTAACCAATGAACATGGACAATGGTAGCTGGCCCTGCTCTGTGAATATTTTGTAAAACTATGCAATAAAGAACCCATTACAAATAATGGTGAATTTATATTTATTAAAATAGAAAATACTGCCCCATCAAACCAACACAGTTTGATTAAGGAAATTAAAAGACACGTTTAGACAAAAACCTTTTTAATCCCTATGCCTGATGGAACAATGAGTTTATTATATATTAAATATATTATTAGTTGTGTGGGGATCCCAGCAGCCACTGACCACAGTAACCATCTCCAGAAGCAGGACATAGAAAGCCTAGGAGTGAGGGTTTCCTGTTGGAGTAGACAATCCCTTTCTGTGAGCAAATCTGTGCTAGGGATTCTCCTCATCTTTCTTCCTCTGAACTCCAATATCACTGACAGCAGTAGACTGAGAAACAGGTCAGTTAATGCACTGTCATAACCATTTAACATATGAAAGATTCTCAGGTGTGCACTTGCATGATTAGTTTAGGGACTCTGCAACATGCCAGGTTCATGTACAAGGGAAGAAATTGCATAGGGAGCTGTAGCCATAATCAAAAAATCTTAAAATAGAGTTGTGACTTTACCTGTAGCTTGTGCTTGGGATGAAGTTACTCAGATAAAATTAATGTCATAACTAATGAAAACATCATGTTGAAACTGACTTGCTTTTTGTTTAAGATTTTTAAACCAAGGTAGACATTATTTATATGTAAAGTTACAGTGACAACATTTTGGTATTGCAGGCATCTTTAGATGTTGATACAGGAACTATCTGAATAAGTGTTAATCCTTTTGAAATCTATTTGAAAGATGCATGAGAACTTAAAAGTATCACTGAATCATCTAGACCACCATGTCTTCTTTTTATACAGATTATATTTATTTATGTTCAGAGAGAAGGTAAGGGAGGGGGAAAATGGGAAACAGCAGTATATGAGAAATATGTGGACTGGTTGTTACTGTAGTCCACCAACATGGGCCTGGCCCAAAAAACATCATGTGGCCAGACTGGGAATTGAACTGGGGACCTCTTGAATCACAGTCTGAAATTCAGCCCACGAAGCCACACCAGCCAGAGTGTGGCTCTCCCTCCCATTTCTTTTTTCTTTTCTTTTTTTTTATTTTTATTGTTGTTGTATTACATCCATCCCCTTTTTGCTCCCCTCTGCCATTTCTTATAGTAAGAAATATGAGGCCATCCTTTATTCTAATTCCAAATATTTCATAAACCAGAATATTTTATATCTCTGAATTATAGGTAAGTTCATAGAAGGGATATCCCCCCAGAGGTGCCAGAATGACCAGGTTGCTTGACCTCATTCACTCTTCACTTATAGGGAAAAGCCTTCCCCGCATGCAAATTTCTCTCCCAGCTCCAGGGAAAATCCTCCCTTGGGCTGTGGGGGTTCCCACCTCACTCCTCACAGTGGGGCTGGAGTCTCTGGGGAAGGCACACCTGTGCAGTAGAAGATGAGACTACTGGGTCCTCCTCCTCTGTCTACTGAGAGTGTTAGATGTCATACAGGGCCTGTGAGATGGTGGTGACCACCTACCCCAGCTGTAGCTGCAGGAGCTGGGTCAGGGTCTGGTGAAGCCCCAGCAAACCCTCTCCCTCACATGTGTTGTCTCTACTCCATCACCAGCTGTTACTGCTGTATTTGGGTCTTCCAGATCCTAGGGAAATGGCTGGAGCATATGTTATATATCAGATGCACATGTTATGATGGGAAAACATACTACAGCCCATTTTTCAATAACCACATCTCTGTGTCCAGGGACACATCCATGAAACAGTTCTCCCTGCAGCTGAGCTCTGTGACCCCCAAGGACACTGCCATGTATTAAGGTGCAAAAGACACACTGACAGGAGTCACCCTGAGCCCAGACACAAACCTCCTAGATAAAGAGAGGACGGCTGGGCTGCAGGGCGTGCTCAGGACACCAGGGGGCACAGTGGAAAACAAAACTTCTTAAGACAAGAGGAACATGGTCAATGTAGATATTTCCAAGACATCTTTATATGTGAATTGTAAGGAGCTAGAGACACTGATAGTTTTATTAAATTATCAGGTGCAACATTTTGAAGACACCTTGATCCCAGTGTAACACATTCAGGCATTAAAGCTAAAAACTGTTCCGTGTGACCTCTCTGTGCCACACAAAGGTTGGCTTACAAGGAGCAGCATGTCCTGTTAGGGCTCTTTCCTCAGTGGGTGGAGCACCAAAAACTCAAGAACCTGGCAGAGAACACACAAGCTACAACACATATTAAGACTAGGAATCTCTGATTCCTTGTGAGAATTGTTGCTGTCATCTATCTGTTCTCAGGTGGAGTCGAGTATTCATATAGGAAATATATATATGAATATGCAATGGTCTCCCTAATGAATATGCAAATGATAAGAAACAGACTAGGTTAAATGTCGGTCTGTCTGTGTCCTGAGAGCATCACCCACAGCCACACCCTCCCCTACAGAGGTCCTGATGACACAGCCCCTCACCATGGACTGGAGCTGGAGAGTTCTCTTCCTGGTGGCAGTGACTACAGGTAAGGGGCTCCCAGGCCCGGGGTTGAGCAGGGAGCTCGGGAAAGTCAAGAGGGCTTGCCACCCATTCCTGTCTCCTCTCCACAGGTGTCCATGCCCAGGTGCAGCTGGTGCAGTCTGGGGCTGAGGTGAGGAAGCCTGGGGCCTCAGTGAAGATCTCCTGCAAGGCTTCTGGATACACCTTCACTAACTACTGGATGGACTGGGTGCGACAGGCCCCAGGACAAGCTCTTGAGTGGATGGGGCAGGTTTACCCTAACGATGGTGACACAAACTACGCACAGAAGTTCCAGGGCAGAGTCACCATAACTGCAGACAAGTCCACAAGCACAGCCTTCATGGAGCTGAGCAGCCTGAGAGCCGAGGACACCGCCATGTATTACTGTGCAAGAGACACAGTGAGGAAAAGTCAGCCTAAACCCAGACATAAACTACCCTGCAGGAGGGGCTGCAATCAACAGGGGCTGGTCATGGTCTCTGAACATAAGAGTTATCCTGTCCCAGGAACAGGCGTAGTTGGAGGTTTGGCCTGGTTTCCTGTGTGGTTTCTTCTTTATATAACAGTTTCCTCAGGGAACATCCTGGTTCCTATTTCTGTATGCACTTCTGAAATGTATGGCTTAGAAAAATCTGTTGTAAAAGAAAACATTCTTAAGGTGCTGGCCTGTGAACCTGAAGGTCACTGGTTCGATTCCCAGCCAGGGCACATAACCAGGTTGCAAGCCAGGTCTCCAGCCAGGTCCTTAGCTGGAGGCAGGTGAAAGGCAACCATACATTGATATCTCTCTCCCTCTTTGCCTCTCTGCCTTTCCCTCTCTATAAAAATAACAAATAAAATCTTTAAAAAAGAAAAAGAAAACTTCCTCACATGGGAAAAAGATGCATTCTGTTTCATACAGTTTCGGCCGAATTCCAATGGATCCCTAATCCTTCTGAATATAACCAGAGGCTCCACAGGACTCACCATGCAGCCCTGCAGGACACATGCCTGCTGGACACTGGACAGCAGAGGCATAGGAACCTAAAACAAAAGAACAAAGGCCACTAGTGGTGACAGACACTCATTTGGCATCTTGCTCACAGTACCAAGTATAGGTGACAACACATAATGGCAAAGGGACCTATGACAGCTTGGTGTGGATGTGCAGGCTGATGGCAAACACATGTCCCAAGGGTCCATCGATGTTTATCAACAACATAGTTGAAACTTTTGGAAGGGACAGGAAAGGTCATTCATTAAAACAGGCATGCTTTGGTTGAGTCAAGAAAGCAGACTTGTCAATGTTATGGGAGGGGAACTCTGCTTAGAGGAGCTTATGTGGTTTGAATCTCTCAATAACATCCAAAGAGAGATCAAGTCTTTTTTAATAGATTTACCATGTAGGGCAGATGGAGTAAACGTAGGAATGAATCTTCATTTGTCAGCAAAAGTGTGTGTGTGTGTGTGTGTGTGTGAGAGAGAGAGAGAGAGATAAGAGATTATGTAACAATGAGCAAAAATAACACAAATGGTCTTTATGTGAGGATAACCACCATGTCAATAGTAAGTGAAAGCATGATTGTAAGTAAGAAAATTATGTTGAACATGAAGCTACAGAGTTTGAAAATGGTAATGATAATGATAAAGTTAGGGGATTTTGTCTCATGTCTTAGGTGAAATTTCACCCCTATCCAAAGTCATCAGGTTTTTGGAAACTTTGGTTCAGCTTCCTGCTTTCAAAGGTAAAATGCTTTCCTATATTTTATGAGGACCATGAGTTTAAGGACCTGTATTAAACTCACCTCCAATCAGTTAGAACAATCCCTTGGATTTAAAACTAAACCAAATCATGAATTCCATGAAGTTTCTCTGCTGCATTTGCTATTAAAACACCTGATAATATTTTCTCCGTTGATTGAAGACCACAAAGCCCATTAGAAACATGGACTAGAAAGGCATGTTTAATGTGTGGGTGAGAGAAGGGGTATAAATTATGGATCATTTTTATCATTTACCCTGTCTGAATATAGCTAAGCAGAGGCCAGTTGTGAGTGAAAGTCACTGACTGCATGGCTGGCCCATTTCTATATCATGGGGGGTGGCTGATGTGTCTGTCCTACAGGGAGGATGACGGGCAACCAGTGCTAGTGGAAGGGTTTGTAGACACAACAATTCAGAGTTTCTGAGACATTTTATTATTTTCAATGTAAAAGTCCCCTTGTCAATCTCTGCAGAGAGTGGGTGGTGTTGACCATGAGGTGTGGGGCTTCTGGCCACATGGCAAAGCACTGGTTTGTGATGATGCTGTGGAGTGATCATTTCTATCACTGCATGTGCAGGGGTAGAATGCAAATTCCAGCAGCTTCTGTCAGAGAATGACACCCAAGCATAAAGGAAATCCAAGCAAAATAAACATGACACACTCACACCCCATGGAATGTGGGACTGGATAAAACTATCTAAATAATTCAAAGGGCCATTGAGGACTTGTTTGAGATCAATTCTCAACCTCATCCTTCAAAATTGACATGGAAATTCAACTCACAAGTTTGTTTTGTATGCAAACCACTCTAGAACTATACTGATTTTGTGGTCCGTTATGCTGCACCAAAAGCTATCCCAAGTTCATGTTCCCAGATCCTCTGATCATTTATGTACCAAGTGGTACAAATATTTCAAAAATTGCTGCAAACGTGAGGTACACACCCTCCAACAGCTGAACACACCTAAGAACTTATGTAACTGCTTTAACGTTGTGGGGATAGGGAACACTTGTACTTTATCAATTTCACCTTACACAACCAGACAACCTCCAAGAACATAACAGGTAAACCAGGCTCTTGTATCTTTTTTTTTTTATTTGATTTTATTTTTGTATTACATTCATCCCCTTTTGACTCTTACATCTTAGTTATGCTTATTATCCATCCTTGATGTTGCGACTGCTTCAGCAAAGCAGGTATAGCAGTTTCTAAACCTGTAAGAGAGTCAGGAGTCAGCATGATACCTTCAATAAAGTTATACAATTGCATTGTTTGGGGCTTTTGCCACATTGCTAAATACTGCACCACAGTGTTGGGCTATGCTACTATCCCTATGGCAATACAGTGAAGGTCTTCTGGTGGCCTTCCCAGG
Source organism: Noctilio leporinus (assembly GCA_004026585.1). Taxonomy (NCBI): domain Eukaryota; kingdom Metazoa; phylum Chordata; class Mammalia; order Chiroptera; family Noctilionidae; genus Noctilio; species Noctilio leporinus. The sequence goes on along the minus strand of PVIW01016280.1, from coordinate 7,965 downwards.
TGAAGGCAAATTGATCTTGACACTCAGCTGCTATGTTTATGAAGAAAAAAAAAAAACAACAGTCAAGTCAAGTACATAGTTATAGGTTCCCAGCTCACAGCTCAACTTATCTATTTATTATTATGTTGGCTACTGAGGGCACGACAGCATGTAATGGTGGCATTAACTTATTTAATTCCTGATAATCGACTCTCTCTACCACATGTCAATGGGGCACTTATGAGGATAATTCGATGGACAAAGCATCTGGACCTTTTGGAGTTCCTGGCTACTATCACCTATCTCCTAATTTCCTCCAGGGAGGCAGTGTTGCTTGGTATATGTTATTCAACATGGTTCTTTCAAGACTAGCAGTTGATGTTTGGCAGGACCCCAAACATCAGTCTTCAGAAACTGGACATGAATGTAGAATTCCCTGGTAATGGTAATGAGCCACAACCCTTGCATCACATTGTTTCCCAAGATGCATTTGGGTATTGGGAAGTGATAGATCATATATTCCTTGGTGGCAGTTGCCTATCTACATAGTAAAGGATTCCTGCTTCATCCACATGGTGGTCACTAGCACTTCTTCGACAGCCCCCACACGGTGGAAACAATTGGGGTTTAAAAACAAAAGGGAATATTCCATTCAATGTCCACAAAGGCCAGTACCTGTTGTATGATTTATGGAGGAGCAGTAAATAGCCTGTTTGGTCCTTTCCTGATCCTGCTAGGTGGGTCTCTTCACATTCTCTCCACAGTTGAACTGGAAAGCCCAATCCCTCTCATTGTGCGGGCACTTAACGTTGCTGGACAACATCCACAAGTAATCCTACAATATATTCATAGCCCACTTTTGGAATGTATATCATCATTACCTGTTCTTGGTTTCCCTTCTTTCCTTTGTAATGGGATAAACTGTTGCTCCAGTTTCAATGTTTGTCATAGCTCCAAAGGGCCTTGTTAGGCCTTTTTTATATAATTTCTCCTTATAGGTGCTGCCTTCAGGAGATCAACCCACATCTGGGGCTTAGTGACCTTGATGGATCTCTTCATTTACTTTACAGGTCATACTGTGAGAAAACACTTCCTGCTATGGACAATGTTCTCCTTCTTTATGTCTGCTATGGTTCTGGTCACCACATTGGTGGCATTGACAACACAGGAGCAAGGGTAGCTCCTAAGGTCCCCAGTAACTGAAGTGGTGCTGTTTGTAGCACCAAATCCCTAATTCCAGCTATGAACATGTCTTCATCTCATGGGCCATGAGTATTCAAATGATAAACAAAGTTCTTCATTCTCAGTTCTTGAATGTCACCATAACCCAGGATATGGGTGCCACCTGTGGTTGTAGTTGGCAAATTCCCTGGTTTTGGCCATGTAATGTGAGTAGCTGCCATGATCCATCTAACAGGAAATGATTCCCTGGATTCTGATGTGTATTCTGTAGCTGCTGTTTCAGTGCTAGGTGTGTGGTGATGGATGCAAGTTCACCTATTTCCAGGCCAGAAAGCAAAATGACACCCTTCCCCACATTCCATAGACCTGTGCCTACAATATCAGTGACTCCCAGATCACCTTATGCAGAACAGTAAGGAATAAGCTCCCCATGACACTGGCTACTGCCTGAGCACTTTTCTTCTCTACAGACTCCCCTGTCTTCAACAGGACATCCTCTGACTTCTTATAGGTAACTCACTGCCTGCCAGTCCTGGAAGGGCACCAAGACACTTTCTATTATGTTGCCTCAATTAACCACATATTTATGACAAGCCAAATTATGCCCCATCCCCAGTGGCTGTGGGCAACCTCTCATCCATAGTTTCTGTCTGAGGTGAATCCTGCCAACTACACCCAGTGTACTGCAGAAGCTTAGTTCCAGGCTGGTTAAAGTTGGATTTGGCTGGAACAAAAAAAAAAAAAAAAAATGTAGAGCATTGGAGAGGACATTCATACCAGGTTCAATCCAGAAGCAGATTGTCCATGCCACATGAACATAAACAACAGAGATGCATAGATATAGAATATTGAACAAAGGTGGAATGAGCCAACAAGAATGGTGACATAGCATAGCACATGCACATTAGGGATCCCTCTTATATGAGGATTATTTGGGGAAATACATGGGCATTGATGCAGGTATCCTGGGATGTTTTTCCTGGGACATGGCAGATATCAAATCCATGGGAATAGATCTGGTCCTCTACTTCATGGCTGATTTCCAGCCCTTTTCTTAACAACTCTGAGGAAGTTCTTCACCTGTAATTGGTTACAAAGATAACCTAGATATGGCAACAGAGTAGAGAGCAGTGCTGATGGCATTTTGGAGTACCAGAGCAGCTAGAGGACAGGATAGGGAGCAGGAGACATCTTCAGGTCCCTAAGAATTGGATTGGACAGCATCTGGACTCAGGGGAGCACATCCCAGAGGCAGCAGAGACCTGCAGGAGAGCAGGTGATGGGGCTCAGGACTTAGGGGCCAACCGGCTGAGGTCGGCTCTGGGCAGGTGCAGCTCTACCCAGAGGTACGTGTTTAACTGAAGCCAGCTCCAGGCTCCCTGGCAACTATAAATCTGAACAGTGAAATGTGGGCAACAAGGGCAAACGCTGTAGGGAACGAGTAATTGAACTCCTGCAGGGGAGGGACTGTGTGAGAGACTCTCGCCTCATAGGGCTAGAGGTGGAGGAGAACAGTCCTGCCAGGAGCAGGAGCAGGGGAGCAGGGAAGTGCACCAGCCGGGGCGGCGAAAGGGCCGAAAACGGTGCTGCTGGGCCACCGGGGAAACAGCAGCTTGAAGCCCCTGCGAGGGGCGAGGCCCAGCCCTGCACACCCACACTGGCCCCCAGGCTCCCGATGAAATTCTAAACTGCAAGCCAGGAACTAGTAGCTGGGGCAACTGACCTGCCCATTGCCCGAGACAAAGGCCACAGATCACAGAAGCCGCGTAAAGGACTCCTTGGAGAGCTGGTTGGCTTGGAGATTTGGCTCTCGCCCAAGGGGAGCTGGACAGTGTTGGCGGGCCCCGGGCACTGTTGGCGGACAGGGGCTGCCTCCTCCAGGAGCTACGGGGGTGGGGCTAGTCATCCCTGGACCGGGGAGGTTGCGGGCTGCCCCACAGGAGTGCTGGGTGCTCGTCGTGGACAGGAACCTCCACCAGGAGTGGGAGGGGACACCCTGCGGGCTCCAGAATACCAGCAGCCCTAAAACCCAGCTAGGCTATGAAAGGCCCAACCTACCTGGGGGCTGCCACTCAGAATCAGCCCTGACTGTGACAATCAGAGGCCCTGCCAGGTGCAAAACCGACTAGACTATACACTGCAAAGACCTGACCAAGAAAAAGAGGCAGCCTCAGAAAGTGGATTGCAGCTAATCTCAAGCACCTTAGTTATACCGAGAGCTACATGAACTATTAATCCCCAACATACCCTTTTCAAAAGTTACTTCTCACACATATTCTTAACCACCCCCTCATCTAAATACCCAAGACTCACCCCCTACTCTTGAATTAAAGTCTACTCACTGTCTGGCTACAATGCATTCCCAGTCCTCAATCTAAGTATTCCTCCCTTCTTCAGCCACCTAAATGCTTTCTTTATTATTTTCTTCCTTCCTTTTTTCTTTTTTCCCTCCTTTTTTCCTTTCTTTCCTTGTTTCTATCTTTTCTTTCTTTCTTTCTTTCTTTCTTTCTTTCTTTTTTTTTTTTTTTTTTTCTTATTTTCTTCCTGTTAAAGCCCACAAGTTCTGGCTCCACCTGGACCAATCAGAGATCAAAAACGGTGAACACACACCTAAACCCTTTCTTTATTAATATTGATTTCTCTTTATCTTGTGACTTTCTCCTCCCCTTTTTTTCTTTTTTCTTCTTTCTTTCTTTCTTTCTTTTTCTTTTCTTCCTTCTTTTCTCCCTGATAAAGCCCACTGGTCCTGGCTCCACCTGGACCAAACAAAGATCATAAAGGGTGAACAGACATCTAAACCCTTTCTTTATTAATATTGATTTCTCTTTGTCTTGTGACTTTCTCCCCTCCTCCATTTTTTTCTCCTTTCTTTACTTCATGATAAAGCCCACTGGTCCTGGCTCTACCTGGACCAAACAGAGATCATAAAGGGTGAACAGACACCTAAACCCTTTCTTTATTAATATTCATTTCTCTTTGCCTTGTGACTTTCTCCTTTTTTTTTTTTTTTTCCAGCTAAAAGCCCTCAGGTCCAGGCTCCATTGGGACCAATCAGGGATTATTAAGGGTGTACAGCCATTTAAACACATTCTTATTATTATTATTATCACTTTTATTTCTTTTTTTCCTTTTGTTTTTCTTTGTTTGTTTGTTTTTGTTTGGCTTTTGTCTTTTTTTTTTTTTTCCTGCTAAAAGCCCACAGGTCCAGAATACAACCAGACAGCCTAAATAAAGGACACACCAAGAACAGCAAGTGGAAAAAATCTGGGAGACTGCAACATTGAACTCCACAAATCTACTATCACAGAAGGGTGCTCAACTAAGGCAAGGAAGCAAAGCAGGATAACCAAAGGAAAAAGCAAAAAAATAAAAATAAAAAGCAAATAAAACAAACACCCAAAATGGGGAAAAAAATAATCAGTCCATCACCAAAACGAAAGGAAGAATCCCCAGAAATACCACAAAATGAAACAGAGGCACCTGAAATATCACATAAGGAATTCAAAAGAATGATGATAGAGAAGCTCAGTGAGCTCAGCCACATCAGAGAAAACTATAAACAACTCCAGGAGAACTACAAAGAACTCCAGGGAAGCTACAAGGAACTTACTGAGAGCTGCAATGGCATGAAAAAGGACATAGAAACTATCAATAAGTGTCAGGAGGAAATGAAGAATACAATTTCTAAATTGAAGAATACAGTAGAAGGAATCAACTGTAGGCTAGAGGAAGCAGAGGACCAGATCAGCGAGTTGGAGGATAATGTAGACAAATACTCCAAGACAGTACAAGAGAATGAAAAAAGGCTGAATAAGACTGAAGAGGGTTTAAGAGAGCTGCAGGACAACATGAAATGTAACAATATCTGTATCATAGGGATAACAGAAGGAGAAGAGAAACAAGGAATGGAAAACCTGTTCAAAAAAGTCATGATAGAAAATTTCCCTAACATGGTGAGTGAAAACATTTATCCAGTTCAGGAAGCACAGAGGGTCCCAATGATGATCAACCCAAACAGACCAACACCAAGGCACATTATTATTAAAATGGCGAATCTCAAAGACAAAGAGAGAATCCTAAAAGCATCAAGAGAGAAAAGACAAATAACATCCAAAGGGGCTCCAATAAGGCTATCAAATGATTATTCAACAGAAACAATTCAAGCCAGAAGGGAATGGCAAAAAGTATTTCAAGTCATGGTCAACAAAGGCCTGCAACCAAGAATACTCTACCCAGCAAGGCTCTCATTCAAGATAGAAGGAGAAATAAGGAGCTTCCCAGACAAAAAAAAAAAAAAAGACTAAAAGAATACATCTCTGCCAAACCAGCATTGTAAGAGATGCTAAAGGGTCTGCTTTAAAAATAAGTAAATAAATAAAATGAAGAAACAGAGAAAGCCAAAGAGGAATACAGACACAAAGGCAGAAGATGGCAATGAATAAGTTTCAATCAATAATAACCTTAAATGTAAATGAATTAAATGCACCAATCAAAAGACATACGGTAGCTGAATGGATAAGACAACATGACCCACATATATGCTGTCTTCAAGAGACCCACCTCAGAACAAAAGATCGACACAAATTGAGAGTGAAGGGATGGAAAAATATATATCATGCAAATGCACACAAAAAAAGCTGGAGTAGCAATACTAATTTCAGACAAAATAGATTTTAAAATGAAGGCCATCAAAAGGGACAAAGATAGACATTTCATAATGCTTAACGGAACAAACCATCAAGAAGAAATAACTCTGACAAACATATACACACCCAACATAGGAGCTCCAAAGTATATAAAGAAAATCTTGGAAGACTTTAAGAACAACATAGACAGCAACATACTAATAGGAGGGGATTTTAATAACCCACTATCAATAATGAACAGATCTTCCAAACGAAAAATCCCCAGAGATATAGTGGCATTGAACAACACTATAGAGGAAATGCACCTAATTGATGTATGCAGAGTCTTTTACCCCAAAAAAGCAAAAAATACCTTCTTTTCAAATGCACATGGATCATTCTCCAAGATAGACCACATGATATGTCACAAGACAAGCCTCCACAAATACAGGAAAATTGAAATCATACAAAGTGTCTTCTCAGATCACAATGGCTTGAAACTAGAAACCAATCCAAAGGGGGAAAAAAACAAAAATTATCTAATTCATGGAGACTGAATAACATGCTTTTAAGCAATGAAGGGGTTAACAATGAGATCAAAATGAAATCAAAAAGCTTTTGAAAACAAATGACAATCAACACAAAACAGCCCAAAACCTATGGGATACAGCAAAGGCAGTTCTCAAGGGGAAATTTATAGCAATACAAGCCTTCCAAAAAAGGGTACAAGAAGTTATAAAAACAACCTAACCACAAAGCTGCAAGAACTAGAGGAGCAAAAAAAACAAAGCCCAGAGCAAGTAGAAGGAAGGACATCATCAAGATCAGCACAGAACTAAATAACTCAGAGATTCAAACTACAATTCGAAGAATCGACAGGACCAGGAGCTGGTTCTTTGAAAAAATAAACAAAATTGACAAAGCCCTTCTCCAGACTCATGAAGAAAAAGAGAGAGAGGACCCAAATAAACAGAATCAAAACTGAAAGAGGAGAAATCACAACTGATACCTCAAAAATACAAAGGATTGTAAGAAATTATTACAAACAACTCTATGACAAAAAATATGACAACCTGGATGAAATGGACACATTTCTGGAAAGGTATAATCTACCAAAACTGAACCCAGAAGAAGCAGAAAGCCTGAATAGGCCAATAACATCTAGTGAAATTAAAGAAGTAATCCAAAATCTCCCAAAGCACAAAAGCCCTGGACCAGGTGGCTACACAGGTGAATTTTACCAAACATTTAAAGAAGAACTAACTCCTATCCTCCTCAAGCTATACCAAAAAATTCAGGAAGAGGGAAGACTCCCAAACTCTTTCTATGAGGCCAATATTATTCTAATCCCAAAACCAGGGCAAGACACAACTAAGAAAGAAAGCTACAGGCCAATATCCCTGATGAACATAGATGCTAAAATTCTCAACAAAATATTGGCCAATCATATTCAGCAGTATATTACAAAGATCATACACCATGATCAAGTGGGCTTCATCCCAGGGATGCAAGGATGGTACAACATTCGTAAATCAATCAATGTAATACACCACATCAACAAATTGAAAGATAAAAACCATATGATCATAGCAATAGATGCTGAAAAAGCATTTGATAAAGTGTGCCAACCATTTATGATAAAAACCCTCAGCAAAATGGGAATAGAGGGAGCATACCTCAACATCATAAAGGCCATCTATGAGAAACCTGAAGCCAACATCATACTTAATGGACAAAAACTGAAAGCTTTCTCCCTAAGATCAGGAATGAGACAAGGCTGTCCACTTTCTCCACTTCTATTCAACAATGTCTTGGAAGTTCTAGCTATAGCCATCAGAGAAGAAAAAAGAATCAAAGGTATCCAAATTGGAAAGGAGGAAGTCAAACTGTCATTATTTGCAGATGATATGATAGTGTACATACAAAACCCGATTGGCTCCACCAAAAACTTACTCGGCCTAATAAGCAAATTTAGCAAAATAGCTGGGTATAAAGTCAATATCCAGAAATCAAAAGCATTTTTGTATACCAATAATGAAACAACAGAAATAGAAGCAAAAAAAACAAATCCCATTTACCATAGCAACAAGAAAAATAAAGTACCTAGGAATCAACTTAACTAAGGAGGTCAAAGACCTGTACTCAGAAAACTACAGAACAATGAAGAAAGAAATCAAGG